>JAJJKW010001627.1:0-52080 GCA_023805745.1 Isotricha sp. YL-2021b | reverse complement strand
ATTTTTTTTTAAAACTTTTCTTAATTAATTATAGTTTTTAATTATACTATTGGAAAAAATATTATTCGATAATTATACAATAAATTTTTAATATTAAAATAAAAAAATTATTTAATAAATAATATTTATTAAAATAGAAATTTTAATTTTTATTTAATATATTAAAAAGAAAATTTAATGAATGAATATTATAAAATCTTTTTTTAAAAGATTTTCAAATATAAAAAACTTTTCTTTATAATTTATTTTTTATAAATTTTCAATAAGTAAAAAAATTTAAGTTATTTTTAAATTAAAAAATTAGAAAAACTATTTATTTTCTTTTTTAGTCTTCAAAGTACTTAAGATTATTCCTTTATTAACTAAATTGATTAATGTAAAAATGGTAGATAAACTACTTAAAAAAGAAGAAACATCAGGATTTGTTCCAGTAAATAACCAAAATAAATCAAAAATACAACTAAAAATAATTGAATAAAAAAAATATTGTTGATATGGAATTTCATTATCTTTCATTATAATTGAAATAAGTCCAAGAAGAAAAATTCCAATATTAACATAATCATTTCTACCAAAACAATTTAAAAAACATAAACCTAATCCACCTAAAATTAAATTATTTTTTATATTTTCTAAATTATTATTATTACTATTATTAAGTTGATTATTATTTATATTAGTAACTTCGAAATTTTCATTATGTTCAGGATCTTCTTCAATTCTATGTAAATATCTTCTTGTACTTGATATATAATTATTATTACTTTCTCTTTCATTATTTTGACCATTCTTCCTAGGATCATATTGAGTTATATTTTTAAATTTATTTGGAGTTAATTGAGGAGATTCTTGATCTTTATTTATAATAGATTGATTAATTGGTAATTTCCCAAATGGATTGTTTTTAAAATGTATACTTTGACCTAACATTCCAGGACGAACATAAACACTTCTTCTCCATGATTGAAGATATTGTTGAGGATCTTCTGATTTATCTAAAATTTTATTATCTAATATTTTTTCAGCTTTATGTGATATTATTAATCCAAATGGTTGTTTTATTTTTTCTTGATATTCTTGTAATTCTTTTATAACTTTCTTTAAATTATCAATTTGAATATCAGTTTTTTCAATTAAATTCGAATAATATTGATAATTATCATATCTATAATTTATTCTAAAATGTAATTGACCATTTACTGTGTTTATATCATTTTCAGGACAAATATCTAATGTTTCTTCTTTTTTAATTTGTTCATCATATTTTCTTAAATCAATTGTTATTGTTCCTAATAAATTATCAACATAACTTTGATCAAATACTTTAATTATAATAGTATCATTTGGAGTTTTTATATTAAAATGAAAATCTTCATTAAAAGAAGGATTATTTGATTCAACTAATCTAGAAACTTTTTTATCAATTGGACTTTTATTACTTATTTGTTCAAATTGAACTTTTGCTTTTACAATATTTGAAACAGAAGATTTTAAATTTGAAGCATCTAATAATTGGATAAAAACTTCTGCATTTTCACATATTCCACCAATTTTTTTTTCATTTTCAAAACTTTTTTTTTTTACTTCATAAATTTTTTTTGCTTCTTTTAAATCTTTTTTTACTTTTCTTAATTTAGAATATTTTATTTTTAATTGCTCTTCTAATTTAATATAACTATAAATAAATTCATCAATTGTTATTTTATCATTTTCATTTCTATCAAATAATTTAAAAACTTTTTTAACATCATCTTCTGTTGAAGTAGGTTCTTTTTTTTTGAAAAAATCAACTAATTCATCAATAGTTATTTCTTGATCTTGATTTACATCAATTATATCAAATTCTTCTTTTAAACTTTTAAATTTTGTTTTTAAAGTTTTTTCATAATCATTTGTTAATGTTTCATCAATTGTCGTTCCAAAATCTTCTCTATCTTGTTTTGTTATTAAATCATTTGCTATTTTTTTACATAATTCTTCAATATGTGTTTCAGATTCCATTTTAAATTTTTTCTTTTTATATTTTATATAAAAATAAAGTTTTAAAATTTATTCAAATAAAAATATTATAATAATATTCAAATATTTAAATGAGAAGAAATTTTTCAGGAACTCGAACAGGAAGGTAAAATAAATATATATTATAAATTTATAATATATAATTTAATTAGTTTTCCAAGAACAATTTATTATTCTCCTTCAACGTTTGGTCATAATTTTGATTTTAAAAGTCCTTGTGAAGAATTAAAAGGAAGAACATCAAAACATATTCCAATAAAACCTTCAAATGAATATTCAAATTTTAGGAAAAAAAAATTAAAAATTTTACCTGATTCAAAAAGAACTCTTCGTCCTGAATTATCTCCAGATACTTTATATAAGATTAAAAATCCTAATATACTTAGTAATTATAGATATAATAATACTCCTCTCAGAAGAAATTCTTCAAAGAAAACTTTTTCACAAAAAAATAAATCTAATATTGAATTTAATGATTATTCTAAATTTATTGAACCAATTAAAAGAAATGATTCTCTTAAAATTCAATATGATCATAATTCAGAAATAATTAATTTACCAGGATCAATTAAAAGAGATAATAAAGATATTAAAGATGATATTTTTACAATGTATAATAAAAGAAAAGGAACTGCTTTTGGAATTAAAAATCAACAATTATATCAATCAAGAATTAATTGTTTAAATGGAAATGGAAATGATTTTAAAATACCAAATATGAAAAAATGTTATTTAAATATAAATACTGATTATTTAAATAATAATTGTAAAAATGTTAATAATGGTGTTCATTATAATTTTATGACAAGTGTTTCTCAAAAAGATATTAATAATATTTCTGGAAATTATAAAAAACAATTTAATAATCATAGAAATGAAATTTTTAATGTTGTTCATCAAGAACCTTTAAAAACTAAATATAAGTACAGTTATAAAAATTCAAGTCAATTTACTCTTTCATAAATAAAATATAGATATTATAATATTTTTTAGTATATTATTTTATTTTTATGAAATTTATTTAAATAAACTAGAATATTTTTTTTACTTTTTATCTTATAAATTTATTTATATTTATATAAATAAATATTAAAATATTTGATTATTCTATTTTTTTGAATGTTCAAATTTAATTATAAAATTTTTAAAGAAAATTAACAATGAAATAATTTATAAATTAATTGATAAAAATTGCATCATAAATAGAATAAAATACCTTAAATCAAATACTTAAAGTAAAATAGAATTTTTTCCTACTAAAAAAACAAATTTATTCATTTTCAATTTTAATATTAAAAAATTGATTTTCAATTTTAACAACATAATTAGATAAAGAAGAACTTAATTCAAATTTATTTCCATTTAAAATAAACCAAGTTCCATGTGTACTATATTTTCCTTTTCCATTTCCATCACAAATTCTCCATTTATTATTATATTTATTAAAAAATAAAGTAGAATGAATTCTTGATAAATGAGAATTATTTAATGTAATAGAACAATTTTCTCTTCCAATTGTAATATGTGAATTATCTAAACAATTAAAATTATATTCTTTATATATATTATGATGAAATTCCTTTTTATTATCTTCAAAAATTTTAATACTTAAATTATTTTCAGAGTCAATATGAAAAGAAATTAAATTATGTCCAAGTAATAAATATTTATTATTATCATCACTATTTAAATAATAATCATTATAAATTCTAATATACATTAAAAATTTATTTTCTTTAATTTGACTATTTAAGTTTTGAATATAATAATGAGCCTTTTTTCTATCATAATAAATTACAAATAATTTAATTAATTTAATTTCTTTTTCTAAATTTATAACTATATCATTAACAATTTCATCTTTTTCATATTTATTTAAACCAAAAAAAGTCATTCCATCTCTTTTTTGTCTAAAACCTTCAGAACAACCAGAAGCATCAATATATATAATTTTACCGTTAAAAATATTAGATTGATTTAATTCTGATAAAATTAATTTTGGTGCTAATTCAATTTCTTCATCTAAAACAATATTATCAAAATCTATATTAATTTCTTTTTTCTTTTTCTTTTTACTTTTTATATTATTTAATGTATTTTTTGAATATTTTGTTATTTTTCTTGAAAATGAATTTTCTTCATTTGTAAAAATTTGAGTAAAATTTTTAATTGAAGAAGAACTTTGAGATGAAATACTATTATCTAAAGAAATTTGACTTATACTTTTATTATCATCAAAATTATTTTTAAAAAAATTATAATTTATTAAATTATTATTATTATCTTTTTGAGAAGTAGTGTTTTTAGAAGAAGAAAAATTATCATTATTTGAGTTTTCTTCTTCTTCTATTTTTTCCTTTGTAAATATTATATTATTGATATTATTATTATTATCTTCATTTTCATTGTCATTTATATTTTTAGTTTGTAATTTATCAGTACGACTTGAAGATACAAAAGAATATTTTTTATTTGAATCAACATTTGAATTTTTTGTATTTGTATTAGTATTTGAATTTTTTGATTTTGAATAATTTTGATTTTGAATTTTTGAACTTTCATTATCTTCTTTTTTTTCTTCATTAAATAATTCAATTTCATTTTCTTTTTTTTTCCCACAACAAGAAAAAAAATTTGATAATACAGATGTCATTAATTTTATATTTTTTTTAAAACATTATTGAAATATAAATATATATTTACATAAATTTATCTAAATAAATTTAGATATATATAATAAATAAACTTTTAAATAAATCCAAAAAAAACATAAAATAAAAAAAATAACATAATTAAAAAAAATAAAAAAAAATGGAACAAATTGGAAACACAGCAGAAAATATAAAAAATGAAATAAAAGATGTAACAAATGATATAGGAAATTCAATAGGAAATAATTTAGAAAATTTACATAATAACTCATCCTCAAATTTTTCTTTAGATAATTTCTTATTTTTTTTTAGACCAGATGTAGATGAAGAAACAATTTGTAGAATATCTCAAAAATTAACAGTTCAAACAATAGGAATTTTAGCATTAATATGTTCAATTAATTATTTTATTTCTTCTTTAGATGGAGAATTTTTTTATAAAGGATTATTAAAATTAATTATTTGTGTTCTATTTTTAGTCATTGCTTTTTATTCTTTTTATTCTACTATAAATTCAAATAGTGATTATACTAAAATTGCTTATCTTTGTTCTGCTTTTATTTGGTGTTATTGTTTTATTCTTTGGGCTTTAGAAACTTTATTTGATTTATTTAAATTTATTAATATTTTCGGAGATGAATTTTTACATGTTAAAGAAATTTTTAAGGATATTGGTGAAGCTTGTCTTTTATTGATTTATTTATATTTGATCTGGATTCTTTATTGTTATATGGTAAATTTGAGAAGTGGTAGAAATGTTTAAATGATTTTTTAATTACCTTTTTATATTTAAAAATTAAATTAGATTAATTGGATTTATTTTTCTTTTTAATTTTTTTTTTGAGAAAATATTTTTATCTTTGTAATATAAATATACTTATTTTTTTATTTAACAATATAAAAATTTTTCAATATTTTCATTTCAATTAATATAATAAAATAAAACAATAAATTAGTTAAAATACTATTTAACATCTATTTAATAATATTTAAATTTACTTCACTTTTTATATATTTAACTTGCTAAATAAAGAATGGCGATCTGAAGAAGTCATTTTTGAACTTGGCTTTTTTAAATAAATAGAACACTTATTATTTTAGATAAAAATTAATAATATAATTATTTGGCTATTTTTTATTGAATAAATTAGGTACATCAATTAATTTATTTATTTATAAGAAATAGAATTAATTGTTTTAATAATAATTAAATATTTTATAAATAAAAATAACGAAAAATGAAAGAATATCCGCTAAATTCTAATTTACAACAAATTACAATTACAAAAGAAGAAGAATCCATTTTAAAAATCGCTATTGAAGAATATAAAGAATTATTTCCAAGAATATTGGAAATTAAACAATCAAATTTTATGCAAACATTAGAAAAATATATAAAAATTTCTTTAATTCCAAAAAAGATAATTTTACAAAGTAATACATTAAATAAAATTATTCAAATAATAAAAGATATATATTATCAACCAGAATATGATAAAATTAATAACATAATTCAATCAATAACAGATATAAAATTATATAAAACTTTTAATGGGAATAATTTTATTAAACATTGTAATAATAATTGCAAACCAATACATTCATGTGGAAAGAAAATGTATATTTTAGATAATTTCAATTATCTTTTATGTTTAAAATGTCATAAAATTTATCATAATAATTTTGTTTTATTTTATTGTTCATTTTGTGACTTGGATTATTATACTTCAATAAATATGAATAATAAAGAAGAAATATATAAACTTGCAACATGGGAAAAATACCATTGTAATGCTTTTATTGATGATATAATGAAATGTTCAAGATGTAGAAATCCACTTTATATAAATATAAAAACTGATAAATTAAATTGTTTAAATTGTCATTTAGAATATGATGATAATCTTAAATTTAAATGTATTATTTGTTATAAAGATTTTACTTCCTCTCCTAAAGAATATAATCCAAATGAATCGAAATTAATGAAAATGATTATAAAAGATACAATATTTAATGGGAAAGAAGCGAAACCTGAAAAAGTACCATGTTGTAATTTAAGTAAAATTGAAATATTAAATTTTAGATTTACTCATAAAAAAGAATGTAATGGTACTTTATATGAAGGAGAATTTAATAAGAAAAAAATAATTGTTTGTGGGAAATGTCATATGTTAAATTTTTATGAAAACTTTAAATGGATGTGTCCTAAATGTAAAAATAGATTTTTAATTAATGAATATAATGAAAATAATGATAATGAAAAAAATAATGAGAATGATGATATAATTAATGAAAATCAAATAATAGATGATTTAAATTTAAATGAAACAAAAGAAAAAGAGTTTTTCTATAAAAAATCAAATAATCATCAAAGAAAAAAAAATAGAATGATAAGAATAAATAAATCATATAATGAATTTAAAAAAGAATTATCTAATGCAAGTATAAATCAATTAAAAAAATATGATGAAATTTTTCATTTAACATCAAGAAGAGGATTATCTTCAAATAATTTAGAACAAAATTGTAAAGAAAATATTTCAAATAATGAATATATAAAATCAGAAAGAAATAAAAATTTAAGTAATAATATAAGATTATTTGAGCTTGATAAATTTCAATTATATAAAAATAATTTTTCCCAAAATGAAGATTTCACTCCAAAAAAACTTTCTAATATAAATATAAATTTAAACGTAAATGTAAATATAAATAATAATTCAAATATAAAAATTCCATATCCTTTTAAAATACCAAATTCAACAAAACATTCAAATTATAAATTGTATAATCAAATTAAATTATTTAGAAAGAATTTAGAAGAAAGAAAAAAATTTTGTAGTGATGATTATAATATAATATCTCAAATTGGGGAAGGAACATTTGGAAAAATATATCAAGTTGAAGGTCCAAATAAAAAGAGATATGCAATGAAAAAAATATTAGTAAATTCTATACAAGATATAAAAACAATAGAATCAGAATATAAAATGTTAAATGATTTATCACCATATAATTTAAATTTAGTTAAAATATATGGAATAGAAACAAAAAAATTAGATAAAACAACTTATGTAATGTATGTTTTAATGGATTTAGCAATAAGAGATTGGGAAAAAGAAATAGTATTCAGAAGTCAGAATAATAATTTTTATAGTGAAAATGAATTAATTCAAATATTAAAAGAATTAATTCATACTTTTTCAGAATTACAAAAACATAAAATTTCTCATAGAGATATTAAACCACAAAATATATTATTATTTAATAATAATTCATTTAAAATATCTGATTTTGGAGAAGCAAAAATAAATTTAATGTCAAATAATAATACTACAACTCAAACAATAAGAGGAACAGAATTATATATGAGTCCAATATTATTTAAAGCAATTAAAGTTAAAAAATATAGTAAATATACTGAGCATAATGCTTTTAAAAGTGATGTTTTTTCTCTTGGTTTATGCTTTTTATTTGCTTCTACTTTAACTTTTAATTCTCTTTTTGAAATTAGAGAATTAAATAATACTATTTCTATGAAATTAATTTTGATGAAATATTTAAAAAATAAATATTCAAATAAATTTACTGATATTTTATTTAATATGTTAGAAATTGATGAAAAGTTTAGAGATGATTTTATTCAATTGGAAGAAAAAATCCAGTTTTTATAAAAGCTTTTAAGTATTATTTGTATATATTTTTTTTAGGTATTTTGTTTTTAGTAATTATTATTATTATTTATTAATGGTAAGGGATTATTGGTAGTATTTATAATTATTTTTTGGTAAAGAAATAAATATAATGAAATGATATATTTCATAAAATTATTTAAAAATTTATTTTTTATTTTTTTAAAACATTATTTGATAATTCTTCCTTTTCTTTTTTTTCTAATAAAACTTTTTCTCTTTTTTTATTTTTATATTCTTCATATTCTTTTTCAGAATAAGTACTTTTATATTGAAGTAAATCCTTCATTTCATATAAAACATTAATTAAATAAAGTAAATCTAAATCATTTTCAAAATTAATTGTATTTAATTGAAATTCATCAACAAAATTTTTATCTCCCATTTTATCATTAATTAAATTTATTTCTTCTTTAATTTGAGGAACAATAACTTCATTTAAATATTTATCTTCTCCAACAAAAAATTGTTCATAATCAAAGTAATGTTTTAAATCATTATAATAAGATAAATTATCTTTGATAATTTCTAATAAAAAAGCAAAAGTATTATTATAAGCAGATTTAAAATTTTTGATAATTACACCTAAATAATTTAACATTATTAAATTTATATCTTTTTCTTCTTTTAAACCAATAATTTGAATAAGAGTAATTAAATTATTTACTAACAAATTTAATTTAGTTAAAGATTGATAAACATCATTTAATTGAATTAAATTATTTGTAAATATTAAAACTCTATAAACTTGAGGTTGATTCTTTGATAATGCATGTTTTATTAATATAGAAATAGTTATTTTTATTCTTTTAAAATATATTTCCATTTTTTCTTTATTTTTTAAATCTTCGATTGTTGGAAATTCTTTCCATTCTTTTATTGAAGGATAATATTCATTTGAAAATTTTGATATTAGTTTTAAAAAATTTAATGTTAAATTAAGTTTCATTTCTTCTTCTGTTTGAATTTTCCCTTCATTATTCTTATTATTCATTAAGAATATATTCAAAAATAATAAAATTTTATTTAAATCTATTAAATAAAAATTTTTATAAAATTTATATTATTTGGGGAAAAACCTATTTTCAATTCTTATTTACAATTATCAAAAAAAAATTATTTATTTATAATTAAATAAATAAACAAAAACATCAGATTCCCAAAATATTGTTTTTTATACAATAAAATAACCACAATTTAACCCAAAAAATCTTTCATTTCATGAATATTATCAGCAGAAATATTATTAAAATGTCTTTTTCCTTTTTTCAAAATAACTCTTTGTCTTAAAATATTTTCATATTTATTGCAACCTGATTTTAAATTAATAATTTTCATAGATAAATTTTTTTTATTTCCATGATTCCAATTAATAATATCTCTACAACTTTTGCTTCTAATAAAATTATTATTAGAATCATAAAATAAATCAATTGTCATTGAATTATTTAAACATGAAATTCTAGATTTATAATCATCAACAATTTTTTTTGATTTACTATCTTCAAAAAGAGGATTAATATATTTTTTAGGAATTTCTCTTTTTAATCCTCCTGGTAAACTATAAATTTGTGTTGTTAATTCATATTTTGATAAAATATTTCTTTTTCTTATTCTTCTATAAGAAGTAATTAATTCACTATCTTCATAAAATAATTTAAAATGTGAATTGTTTTTTTTTGGAAAAGTTTTTATTAAAGTTTTAGATTTTTTTTCTTCAGTATAATATAATAAAGGATTAAAATAATTTGGAGTTATATCTCCTGAACTTTTTCTTTTTTGAAATAAATAATTTCTTGATGATTTGTTTTTTTTTGGAGATTGAAATTTAGGAATTATTGTTCGAAAAGTATTTGCTTGAATTTTCAATGATTTATGATGATAATTATTTAATTCTAATGAAACAGTTAGAACTTTTGATTCATCATTTCCTAATTTTTTATATTTTTTCCATCTTCCTTTTAAAATTGGTTTTTTATAATCAGATAATTTTAACATTTTATATGATTTTGAAAAAGAATAACCTTTATTCGATGAATTAAATATATAATCTTTATGTATTGGATTAAATTTTCCTAATTTCATTTTTGTAATTTTAAATATTTTTTTCTTTTAAAAAATCATAAAAAAAAAATGTAAAAGCAAAAAAAAAAAAAAAATATATATTTAAAATATAAAAAATGGAAGAATCATTAATAAGAAATGTAGCCCCAATTGGTTTAATTGGGGATTCAGTAGTCGGAAAATCTTCATTATCATATGTATTTACAGGAGAACAATTTAGTGAAACAATAATAACAACAATAGGAATAGATTGTATAATAACAAATATCAAATATAAATTTGAAGGAGAAAAAGAAGAAAAACAAATAAAAGTAAAAATATGGGATACAGCAGGACAAGAAAAATATAGAAGTGTAGGATTAAAATATATTAAAAATTGTTATGGTATATTAGTAGTTTATTCAATAATTGATAGAAAATCTTTTGAAGAAGTTGATTATTGGATTGAACAAATTAAAAATGGTTTTGAATTATCTGAATTTCCTTTTATATTAATTGGTAATAAATGTGATTTAGAAGAAAATAGAGTTGTTTCTAAAGAAGAAGGTGAAAATCTGGCTAAAAAATATAATATACATTTTTATGAAACTAGTGCTAAACTTGGAATTAATGTTAAAGAATCTTTTATGGATTTACTTAAACAAGTTTTTGATAAATATCATGATGAATTTAGTTCTGTTAAAAAACAAGAATTAAAACCTGTTGTAAAAAAAAAGAAAAAAAGATGTTTTTTTTAAAATAATTATTTTTTCTATTTTATTGTCTTTTAACTAATTATTTTTCTTTCTTTATTTATTTCAAATTATTTATTCTTTTGAAAAAAAATTTTGATTAAAATGATAAATTAAATCTGAAAAAATTTTAAAAAAAAATATAAATAATTTTAATATTATAAAAAATCTAATTTTAATAAAAAATTTCCATTGAAAAAATTATTAAAAAAAGAAAAAAAAAAAAATAATATTTAATTAAAAAATGGAAATTGAAAGAGAATTAATAAAAATAGGAACTTTAGGAGATTCTCAAGTAGGAAAATCAAGTTTATTACAATGTTTTTTAGGAATGAAAGTAACACAAGAATATTTAGCAACAATAGGATTAGATTGTACAATAAAACAAATGAAAATAAAAGTTTCAGGAGATTTAGAAAAAAATATAAAAATAAAAATATGGGATACAGCAGGACAAGAAAGATTTAAAAGTTTATCTAAACAATATATTAAATATTGTATGGGTTTTTTAATGGTATATTCAATTACTGATTTAAATTCTTATAATAATATTGAAAATTGGGTTAAAGATGTTAATGAAAAAAAAGATTCTAATAAAATGATTCCTTTAGTTTTAATTGGAAATAAAATTGATTTAGAAGATTTAAGACAAGTTTCTACTGAAAAAGGAAAAAAATTAGCAAAAAGATATGGAATGAAATTTTTTGAAACTAGTGCTTTAAAAGATAATAATGTTCAACAAGCTTTTGAATGTTTAATTTATCAAATTGTTGATATTTATAAAGATGAATTTTCAAAAAAAGAAAATGAAAAAAAAAAAGAAAAAGAAAAAGAAAAAGAAAAAGAAAAAGATAATAAAAAAGATAATGAATGCTGTCAGAAAAAGAAAAAAATAGTAATGAAAATAAAAATTCTGAACAACTAAATGTTGTTAATTAATTATTTTTTTCATTTTTTTTGGTAATATAATTAATAATTAATAAATTATGTTTTGGTAAATGCATTTTTATTGAAATGAAATTATATTTTTAATTATTTAAACTTATTTTAGAAAAATAAATTTGAATAAAAATATTAACAAAAAAAATTAAAAATGATTAATCCTTACATTCCCTTTGAATTTGATCAAAATAGTGTTTATTTAAGAAAATGTGGAATAAAAATACATCATCATAAATTAGATTTAATAAGAACAAGGAGAAATCCTTTTTTGAAAAAACAACCAAATTATTCTTCTTTACATAGAACAAAATCAGAAAGTATGTATTTTATAAATAGAGATAATAATTTTATGCATGAAAAATTAAAAAAAATTGAAAAAAGAAAAAATAAATTAATAGAAACAAATGAAATAGTTAAAAATTTTATGAAAGAAAAAAAAAAAACTGTTGATTCAGTTAATAAAAGAAATAAAGAAAATTTAATTCAATCAAATAATTATTTTTATAAAAGATTAAGTTCAACAAAAAGTGTAATTTCTCCCCAAAAAATGAATAATGATTTTATTTTATCAAGGAAAATTTTCACAAATTTAAAAAGAGTAAAACCAATGAATGATACAAAAAAAAAAATTAAAAAACTTAGAAAAAGTTCTGATGTTATAAAAATGAATAAAAATCATAGTATGGAAAAATTACCATCTTTAAAAATTAATTTGAATAAAACAAAGGATTAAACAATACTTTTTTTATGAAAATATATATTTATATTATTTCATTTTTATATAATTTAAAATATTTTTTAATTAATTATTTATTCATCAAGTTATTTGGTTTTCATCATTATAAAAATTTATTTTTGTTTTAATACCTTAAATTAGAGATATCTCACAAATTTTGATGAAAATAATTATATAATTTATTTTTTTTTGTATTGAATATTTTCAATATTATTTAAAATACAATACTTAAAAATAAAATTATTTGAATTTGAAAGAAAGAAATAATTCAAATAAAGGATTTATAAATATTTTTTAATTTTTAAACCCTGATTATTAAAAAAATATGATATTAAAATTATTATTTTGAAGTATTGATAAATTATTTTTAAATTATTAATTGGAAAAAAAAAGTTTCATCTATTTTTTTATATAATTTTTCTTAAAAATTTTTTATTAATAATTTATTTTTATTTTATTCTTTTTAATGTTATCATCAAAACATTAGTTTAATATTTTTATTTTTTATATAGTTAAATATTCTTTTTCTTTTTATCTTTTCAAATTAAGATATATATTTGTTTTTATTTATTATTTTTCTTAATCTAAATATTTCTTTTTTGTTAAAATTTGGACTTATATCTTTTGATTCATATTTATTGTTTCTAAATGTTTTAAATTATTATTTTCAGACTTTTATTAATTGTAAAAAAGTTTTCTTTATTTTTATTATTTATATCAAATATTTTCTGTTTTTTTGTATTATTCTTTCTTAAATTTTGAAAATTTTCCTTTTTTAATCTCCCTTTATTAGACAAAATGTTCTTCATTTTTTGTTTATTGTTCACAACAAAAAATTAATAAATTTTTTTATTAATATTAAATAAATTTATTTTAAATAAAAATAAAGTTTATATATAAATAAAGTCTATGTATAACATATGACAGTCAAATAATTGTAATTTAACACCTCTATACTTTATTAAATTAATGTTTTTTATTTTTCAAATAGTTTAATATCTAATATAATTTTTGTGTAATATTTTAAACAATATTAAATTAAATAATTTTCTATTTACATTCATCATCAGTAAAAGTGGTATTATTTGATTCATTATTGATTTCTTTATTATTTAAAAAAAAATTAACATAAGTTCTAGCTTTAATCATATATTCATTAATATAATCTTCATTTTCTTCTTCAATCCTTAATTTTTTTACAGAAAATTCAAATTCTTCAGAAGCAAAATACTCTCTTAAAATATCAGCATAAGTCATATTTGAAATTATATCAAAACCAGAATTTTTTGAAATATCTTTATGCCTATCTAAATATCTTAAAACTTTTAAATTTTTTTCATGTTTCACTTTATTTGCTTTTTGTTTGCTTTTTAGGTCATTTAATTCTTTTGTAAAATCTTTTTCTAAAATTTGCCTAAAAGTTAAATTCATTGCTTGTTTATTTTTTTCTTTAGAAATATTACTAATAAAACTTTGAGGAAGCAAATCAAAAGCTTCTTGTGAACCTGCATTTTTTAATTTTAAATTTATAATATTTTTTAAAGTTTTATGAAATCTTGATTTTATTTTTTTTCTAATATCATCAGGTTTAAATTTTCTTTTTTTTTTTATTTTTTCCTTTTTTTTATTGAATTTTTTTTTTTTATTAGTAATTATAACGTTATTTTGAACTTCGTCATCTATTTGAATTCTTATTGATCTTGGCTCAATAATTTCTTCACAAACAAGAAAAGGAAGAGTTTTTTTTATAGTTTTAGCATTTTTTACTATATCATAAAATTCTTGAGAACCTTCTTTAAAAATTATAAATTCTTGAATCTTTTTTTTCTTAAATTTTTCTTTATTTTGAATCTCACAAAAAGTTTCATTTTGTTTTTGATTATTTGAATTACTTTTATATTCATTTATTTGAATTTCTATATTTTCTTTATATATATTTTCTTCATTTTCGGTTTTATGTATATTTTCGAGATCAATTTTAGTAACTTCTTCATTTGAATTCTTTCCAAAAATATGGGAAAAGCAATCTTCAAAGGGAATATAAAAATAATCATTTTCTGTTTTTTGTTCTTGATAAAAAGGATAAGATTGAAAAATAACATCATATTCTGAGCCAGTATCCATTATTCTTCTTTTTTATTATATTTTATTTAGATTATCAATTTTTTATATTATTATCATGGATTTTTTTTAATAAATTAAATAGGTTAAAAGAATAAATTTAAATTATTTTCAAAATATTTTTAAATATATTTTTCATTTAATGGAGCTCTTTTGAGCTATTTATAAAAGATTTTTGAAATATATATATAATAAATCCTTAAATTTCTGTTTGTTTTAATATTTAAAAAATTTATAACCATATCTAAATTAATTATTTACTTTCATACTATTTTTAGTTAAAAATGAGATGTGAATATATTTCAAATAATATAAACAAATATTTCAAAAATTCTGATTCTAATACAATAAGAAGTTTAAACTGAAAAGAAAAAAGCCAAAAATATATATTATAAAACTTTTTTTTTATGTCGAGCTTGAAAGATTAATAACATTTTATTAGATTAAAACATAAAAATAAAAAATTTTATAATTAGAATAAAAAAATATTATTTAAATGTTTGATATTTTATTGGCAAAAAAATATGACATCTTTTTCAAATTATTTATATATTGAATTAATATTTTGATATATAATATATTTATATTTTCTTTTTAAAATATTTAAATAATCATTTTTCTCTTTTTGACTCAAGGAATTATCTACATAATTTATATAATCAATTAATAATTCTAGAATTTTTTGTTTTTTTAAATAAGGAACATTTTGGTCATTAACTATTTTTTTCAAATCAGAAACATATTTAGGTAACCAATCAATTTTTATAAATAAATCAATAAGTTTAGAAATATTTTCTGAATTAAATGTTAATTTATTATCAGAAATAGAGATAAATCTGATATAAAAACCTTTAAAATGAACATGATCACTTGGAGATAAAATAGAAAGTAATTCAATAATAAATTTTTTATTAACAATTGTTGAATCAATATCATTTAATCCATACATTGACTTTATAACTAAAGGATTTCGAAAATTTTGTGAATCAACATTTTTATAAATCATTTGTTTAAAACTATAAATTATTCTTAATTGAATATCTTTGATATAAGATGGATTTTTAATATAAAGATTCTTATATACTCCCATTAATATTGAAAAATATTTATTTGAATATATATCTTCTTCTAATATTTTTTCTATTAAATATCTTATTAAATTATCAAATAAATTTTGTATTGCTTGATTTTTTGAATTACTTTCTATTTTTTTAACATAAATATCTATTAAAATACTTAAAACTTCTTTTATCTCTTTTATTAAAAAATTTGATTCTTCGGTTGTGATATAATCAATTAAATTTAATAAAAATTGAATTAAATCTTCTGATAATCTTTCATTTTCTTCAAAATAAAATATAAGAATACTATAAATTTTTAATATTTTTAATTTAATTTGATAACTTAATTTATCTTCATTATTATTTTTTTGAATTTTTATATTTTTTTTTTCTTCTGTTCCAAACATAAATATTTTATATTTTTCTTCTATATTCATTCCATTTGTTTCATTACCTGCATCTTTTCCAAAGAAAAAATTTGATAATAATTTAAAATTCATTTTAAAAAAAATTAAAATATCTTTTTTATATGAAAGAGAATCAAATATATTGTTTTGAGGAATATTTTCATTTTTTTCTATTTCATAAAATAAAATGTATTTCAGATTTTTTAATAAATTATAAATTTCTTTGTATTTATATTGATTAATTTCTTCATCTTTAATTAAAGAAAATAAAATTTGTTTAAATAATAAAGGATAAAATTTATTTAATTCACTAAAATATTGTAAAAAAGTATAAACATTATTTATATTTTGGAAGTATTTTGTAAAAGAATATTTAACAATTTTATAAGAATCAAAAAGAGAAAAATTTTTTAAAATCATAAAATTCCAATTTTGATAAATTTGTGAGTTATTATCTATATTTTCAATATATTGTTTCATAAATTTAGTAATTTCAGGATATTTTTTTTCATATTCATTTAATTGTTTCATAAATTCAGAATGTTCTTTTGATTCAAAGAAAATTTTATTTATTTCATTTTTAATTTTTTCATCTTTATATGGAATAAAATATTTAGTTAAAAGTAATTGAAGATCACTATAAATTTGGAAAACATTATTATTAATTTTACTTAAAATTTCAAATAAATTTGTCAAATTTGTAATTAATTCAAATTTATTAACATTATATTTAATATTGTTAAAAATTGGTTCATCTTCACATGAAACAAAATCATTTATTACTGATTCAAAACAATATAAATATGATTTTGAAGTATTTAAAAATGGATAAAGATGAGAAATATTTTCTTTTATTATTGAAATATTTTTATTTGATAACATTGAAATAAGTTCATTTGGGTTTTTTGAAAAATAAATTAGAAAATTATTAAATTGTTTTTGACTTATTGCTGTGAATAAAATCAATAATGAAAATAAAAATATTTTTCTATCATTTATATTTTCATTTTCTAAAAATATATAATTTATTGATGATAATAATTGTTTTATATTTTTTTCAATTTCAAAAAAATTTATAAAATAAATTTTAAATATAAGTCTTTCTTTATCTACATCAAATTTATTATTGTTTATTTTTATTCTATTATTCATTACTATTAAAATAAATTCAATAAAATTATAATCATAAATCTCATGTATTTGTTTTAAAACAATTTTTAATTTTGGATCTGTCAAATATTTTTTATCAATTGATTTATAAAAGTAATTTAATTTACCAAAATTATTTTCATCTAATTTTTGATATTTATAATATATACTATCTTTTAAATAACTATATAATTTTTTATCAATTATAAATGATTCTTTTTGAAGATTATTAAAATATAATTTAATAAAAAAATCTGAATTATTATTTCCTTTAAAAAAAGTTCCAATTAACCAATTCATAGTGAAATCTCTTATATTAACTATATTAGTATTTAATATTTCATTAAATTTATTTGCTAATATTCCTTCTAATTCATTTAAAATATTTTGATTATTTTTTAAATATAATTGAAGACAATCTAAACATTTACAAAGTGTTGATGATAAATTTTGTTCTTTAGTTACATAAGATAATAAATTATTAATTTCTTCTTTAGATAAATCATAATTATTATTTATTGAAAATTTATGTAAAATTTCTTCTAAAGACATTTTTAAATATTAAATTAAAGAAAAACAATTATTATAATATTTTTTTAAAAAAATAACTATTATAAAATAAATAATTATCTTATATTATGTATTATTTTTTTTTTATTATTTTTTTCATAATTAATTTAAAAGGGAATATAATTGTAATATTAAGGAAAATATTAATAAGTAAAATATTCATGAATAAACCTAGTGAAATAAAACATAAATTTTGATAACTTAATTTTAATTGAAAATAATACATACAATATAAAGTATAAATCATTGTACTTATTGAATAAACAAATGAAAAATCATTTCTTGAAAAGAAAATGAAAAAATTAAATATATTATTTCCTTTTGACATATCATAATCAATTGAATAAACACAAATAATAATAAAATTAAATAGTATTACTTGTAGTGTTTTATCATAATAATAAATAATTTTTTCAAATAAATCAAATTTAATTAATAATGAATGATAATGTAAAACTAATATATAGAGAAATGAAGATAATATTATTTGAAATATAATTGCTATTATAATTAATATTTTTTTAATTTTATCTGATATTAAACCAAAACATCTGAAAATATTAAATAAAAATTGAAAAGGTATATATTGATTATCAGATTGAACAACAGAATTACTTGAAATAAAATCTTTAAATGAAAAACATATAACACCAGTAAAAATTCCAATAAAATAATTATTTAACATTAAATGAGGATATTTTATATCATACATTCCATTAATAATTGTATCAAAATTATAATATTCATTTTCATTTTTATCATTTATTAAAAAGGTGAAAAAAATGTTAATAATAATTCCACAAAAAATTATTATATCATATATTTTGTTTTTTAGTTTAAACGCAATAAAAATTATAATCAAAGAGATACAAAAAATGTAAAATTCATTTAAATATAATATTGGATAAGTATAATATGAATAAAAAGAATCTTTAAAAGAATTTATATAAGGAGCATATAATGTTTTAAATGGAGAAAAAAGTTGGAAACTATTATTATAATATTCTTTATTAAATACATTTATTATAAAATGATTAACCAATGAACCTGAACTAAAAAAATAAATCAAATTTCTATTAAAATATGAAAATAAGAAAAATAAAATTATAAATGGGAAAATCTTATATAATGAATAATAAAAGAATTGAAAATATATGAAAAAAGTGACATTATTTTTATTTTTATTATAAACATTTTTTTTAATATATGAAATTAATTTAAATATCATAATAAATCCTTCTAAAGAAATATAAAAATCTAAAGAAAAAGAAGAGAATTTTATTAAAAAGAATAATTTATCTTTATAAAATTTTTCATTGAAAAAATCTCTTGCAGGAATTCTTATTAAAATTAACATATTCTGTATAAAAGTTAATAAAATCATAACACTAACTTTTAAAAAAGAAATAAATTCTAAATTAGTTTCATCATAAATTTTATTTTTTTTTTTAAATAAAGTTTTCAAACAAAAAACAATATTAAAATAATAAAAAAATGATTCATAACAATCTTTTTCTTCTTCTTTTTTTCCAACTAAAGGAAAAGTATTACTAAAAATAGAATTATCAATTTCTTCTTCTTCATCATATTCACCTTCTTTTGTATTTATATTATTTTTTTCTTTATTTGAAAAAGAATAACAACAAATATATAAAATAAAAAAAACAAATTGGAAAAATAAAATAAGAATTAAACCAGAAATAATTCCATAAAAATATTTATTATCAGATTTAAAATCATAATATTTTTCATTATCTGTAATATTTTCTTGTAAAAAATAATCTAATTTTTCAATTTCCCATTCATTTTCTAAATAATCAAAAAATTTACTATTTAAAGTTTTACTTAAAAAAATTGTTAAGAAATTATTACAATATTTAGGTACACAAATTCCAGTATAAAAAGATGTTTGATTAATAAAATAATAAACATTAATATCATCAATAAAAGTTTGAAAAGAAAATTCTTTATAAATATAAGTAAGAAAATAATAAGATAAATTTTTTTGAATACAATCAATTTCTAATCCAGGTTCACTAACTCCTTTTCCACTATAAACATATACTAATTGAAAGTCAAAAAATTTTTGTAAATTAATTAAACAATTTTGTAGATCTGGATTAGAAAATTTTAGATTTGAATGATTTTCTATAAATGATTTTAATTTTATAATAAAATCTCCTTGATCATAATATGATTTTTTTAGAAATAGAGGATTTGAATTTTGAGGATTTAATATATTAATATAATCAAAAAATAGAGATTTTATTATGATTGGAAGTATTAGAAAGAATGTAAGTTTTTTTAAATTTGACATTTAATAAATTTTTTTGATATTATTCAATTTTTAATTTTTTAAATTTTTTCTTGTTTTAAAATAATAATTTAATTTATTTTTTTAATTAGGATTAAATTTCATTAATATATAAAAATTAGGAAATATAAATATAAGGTTTTATATTTTTAATTATCTAATTTATTAGTTGATTTAAAAGTAGATTGAGATTCTTCTTCAATTTTTGTAAGTAATTTATCTATTTCTTGTTGAATTAATATTTGTAATTTTTTTCTCATTTTATTATCTAAACCATTTTCTTCAGAAAATTCTAATGCTAAATTTTCAGCAGTATCTCCTTCATAAACATAAACTTTTTTTTTCATTCCATGTTTTAAATTCACATCAATTTGTAAAATAGGATTTTCATTTTCATGTTTATTTTTATTTATTTTTTTATTGTTTATTTTAATATTATTGATATTAGTATTACTATAATTAAGTTTTCTTCTTTCTTTTCCTGGAGTTTTATTTTCAATAAAACTTCTTTTTTTATTTTTATTTTTAAAATCACTACTAAAATCTTTTCTTATTTTTTTATTTTCTGATAAATTTCTTGAATTTTGAATAATAAATTCACCTCTTTCAAATGCACTATCTTTTAAATATTTTTCTTCTCTTCCTTTTTGTAATCTTTTATTAAATTTTTCTATATCATAATCATCAATATCAAAATTTTTTTTTTTAAATATATCATAATTAACTTCATGAATATTTGGTTTAAAAGTTAATTCATTTTTATATTTTTCTACTTCAATTTCATCTATTGTTTTATCTTTTTTATTTAATAAATATTCAGTTCCTTTTTTATATAACATCTCCATTCTTAATTCTTGATTTTCTCCTCCTTGAATTATATTATTTCTATATTGAGAATTTGAATTTATTTTTGGTTTAAATGTACATATTTTTTTTTCTTCTTTTTCTTTTTGTTCTAAATATTTTTCTTTTTCTTTTTCTAATTGATTTCTTTTTTTTGCACTATCTAAATATAATTGTTCTAATCTTTTTGAATTTTGACTTGGTTTTTTTATTTTATTTTCATAATTATTTGGAATTAAATTTTTAGAACTTTTTTCTTGGTTTTTTATTTTATTATTCATATTATTGGTATTATTACTATCTCTTTTAGTATTTGAAGAAGAAATTCTTTTTTTATTCCTATTTATATTATTTGATATATCTTCTTTATATAAATTTGGATTATTATAATATTGATAAAAACTAATAAAATTTTTAGAAATTAATTTAGCATGAGTACTAGTAATTATAAAATTATTATCACAATCAAAACCACCAAATTTAACATTATTTACAATTCTACTTGATAAATCTTTATTTATAATATCTAATTTTAAACCTATATCATTACTAGAACTTACAGTTTTGACTGAATGATTTTTTTGTAAAAGTTTATTTGTACTATTATTATATTTCAAATTTTTTTGACTGATTGAACTTGTTATTTCTCTTTGACTTTCTTCTGTTTGAATTGTTGAAGTATTCATTTGATAATTTGATAAAATATAATATTCAAATAAACTTAAAATTGATAAACAAAATATAAATATATGGTCTATACTCATTAATCCTTTTTCATCTTTTAAATTTTCATATATATCATTTAATAAATTATTTATTATTTCACTTTCTGATTGTGATTGAGGTATAAAATTTAAATTAATAAAAAGGTCTTTTAATTGATTAAAATCTAATTTTTTTTTATCAGATTCACAAATAAATTTTTCAATTTGATTTTTATATGAATTTTTAAATTTATTAAAAAGATATTTATTTGAATTTGATGCTGCTTTATAAGTTCTTTCTTCTTTTCTTTTCTTTTTTTCTAAATCTTCTTTTTCTTTATTTTTTTTTTCTCTTAATTTTCCATCTTGATATAAATTATTTAAATATTCTTCATTAATATTATTATTTATAGTTTTATAATTTTTTTCATTTTTTTTAACTTCTTTTTCAATATTTTTTTTTTGTTGTTGATTATATAATCTTTTAAAAACTTCTTCACCTTTATATTTTTCTAAAGCCATTTTTTCAGAAGTTGTTTGAATTTTTGGTTTTAATTTTAATTCTTCATCTTCTTTTTTAATTTGTGAATCTTTTATATTTGTAATTTTTTCATTTATTTTTTGTTGATATTCTTCTTGATCTTTTAAAAATTGATTTAAATTTCTTTTTTTATTATTAGAATTATTCTTTTTATTTATCATAGGAGCAAAAGTATATTTTTGTTTAAATTCTTCTTCTTTTTTTAGTTTTATTTCATTTAAATTTTTATTCTTTTTTTCAATATAACTTTGAATTTTATTCGAAATATTAATTTTTTTATTAAAATTATATTTTTTTAATTCTCTTTCAACAACATCTTTATCACTGACTAATAAATCAAATAATTCATTATTATTTGCATTTTTATTTTTTGCCATTTTAGATAAAACTTTAGTTAAAGCTTTATGAAAATCAGAATCATCTTCTTCATTTTCTGGTTCTTCAGGAATTTTTGAATTAAAATTTAAATTTAAATTTATTTGTTCTTCTCTTTCTTCTTCTTCGTCATCTTCTTCAACATTAATTGGATTATTTATTAATAATCCAAGTAAATCATCTTTTGAATAATTATCTAAATTTACATTTGAATTATTATTATTATTATTATTTTTTTTATTTTCATTTTTATTTTCTTTTGTTGTTAATTTTAATGTATTATTATCTAATGAAGTTAATGTAGTTTCTGCTACTATATTTTTTACTTCATTTTGAACTCTTTCTAAAGTATTTTCTAATTTTGGTTTTAGATGATTAATTTGTTCATTACTTGAAATTATATTTTCTTGAATATTATTCTTTAAATTTACTTCTTCTTGTTTTTGTATATCATTTCCTTCTATTTCAAAATTTTCTTCTTTTTCATTTTTTCTTTGATTTAATGAATTATCAAATCCTCCATCTTCATTATCTATAATTTCTTCTTCTTCTTCTTCTTCTTCATTTATCTCTCCTTCATCATATAAATTTTTGGCATTCATATTTTAAAATTAAAGTAAAATAATAATTTTTTTAATTATAATATTATAATGTATTTTATTTAAGCAATATGATCATTTTTTCGTCCTCTAATTAAAAATCCTGATTGTCCGAATTCATAATTTTCTAAAACAGTATAATATTTCATTAAATTAATTGCATCATTTAATATATTTTTTCTTATTTCAAGGGCATTATTTATCCATTCTTGCATTATTGAATGTAATCTTTTTTTTTCTTTTACTCTAACTAAAGATTTTTTAATATTGATATTGTTAATATTACAATATTGTATTCCAAGATCAAGTTTATTAATATCAAAAAAAGGATAAAGAGAAAATTCTCCAGTAATAATTGCACTAAAAATGTCCTTATAATAAACATCTAAGTCTAAGGAAATGCTAAAATTATAAGTTAAATTTTTAAATCCAATATTTCTTTTTATTTCCTCAAAAGTAATCTCAACATAAAAATCAGTATTTAATGGAAAATAAAGAGTTATATCTTCAAATATATTGTTTAAATAATTAACATTCATTATTGGTAATTCATCAAATTTATTATCATTTCCAATTGTAATTGTTTTTCCATTTACTTGATGTTGAAACATATCATCAATAATTTTATAATTAAAATACATTCCTGTATCCTCATTTTTTAATTTGGAAAAATAAGAATTATCATTTATAAATTCATTTTCACCATTTTCATTTATCTCACCTTCATTAACTTTACCTTGTTCATAACAAATAATTCTATCATCATCTTTTAATTTTTTACAAAAACTAATAAAATATGTATTAAGAATTGTATTTTCTTTTCCACCAAACATAGGAGAAAATGTATAATTTAACTTATTCTCTTCTTTAGAATTATATTTGTTTATTAAATCATTTTTTGCTTTTTCTTCTATATAAGTAATTAATTCTGGGATAATATTGTCATGGAAAATTCCTAATGCTTCTAAAAGAAATTTTTTTTCAATTTTATTATTTTTAGTTAATAAATTACTATATTTCTTCACTGTTTTATATTTATATTTTACAATAAAATCAGGAAAATTTTTCTTATATTTTTCTATTATTGAATAAAAGAAAATATTCTTTTTAAATGTAAAATCTGTTTCTTCTGTTTCATTTATACATAATTTTCCATTAAAATTTATTGTTAATGGATTAGGCGAAAAAACTGTCACATTTTGAATAAAATCTTTAAATGATGATACATTATTTACTTTTATATTATATGTTATACTTTTAATTGAAATATTTGTATTTTCAATAGTTGAATTAAAAGTTTTATTTTTAAGATAATCATGTAAATTTTCTAACCAACTTTCACTATCTGAATGAAATTGATTATAAAAATTTTGTTCTTTCTTTACTGCATCTTCTTTATTAAGAGAGTATATTATATTTTGGCATTTAATATAAAAAAAAAATATGAAAAATAACAATAAGAATTTCATCATTTTTAAAAAATTAATATTTAAAAACTATTTAAAAAAAAATGTATTCATGATTCATTATTAATTATATATTATTTTTCTAAATAACTTTTAATTTCCCATAATGCTTTTTTTTTAATAAAACTATAACTATTTAAAATATCCACATCTAAAAATTGCATAATATAATGACTATAAGATAATAAAGAATTATAATCATCAATTTTAACAACTTTAATTTTTATTTTTTGTTTTGGAATAGGAATTATACTAGAAATAATTTGAAGAAGCATTTCTTTTTCATTTTCATTAGATAAATTATTATCTAAACTAATTAAAACTCTAATTTTATTATTTTTTTCTTTATCAATAATTTCAATTTCATTATCTCCCTCATAAATACCAATTTCAATATTATGACTATTCCCATCAGAAAAAAAAAATTTAATATTATTATGATTTGAAATAAATTTCCATATAATTGAAATATTCTTATTTATAGAAATAGATTCACTTTGTTCTAAATCTTTACATTTATCTTCTAAATAATCACAAATAATTTTAAATCTTTGATTATGTCTTGAAAACATATAATCAGCAATAGAAGTTTTATATAAAGTATCTTTGATTATTATAATAATTTGAAGAACAGTAATTTGTTCAATTGAATCCCAAAAAAAATTAAATGTTGTTTTAAATCCTGCAAATAAAGTAGGTTTTTCAATAATATCATGAGTAAATGATTTATAATAAGGAGTATTTATTGAATTAATTACTCTAACTTTAAATTTAATATGATTTGTTGTTTCTATTTCTATTTCATTTCCTTCTTCTGCAAAACTAGTTTTATTTTTCATTGAAGTTATTTTAGATTTATTAAAAAAAATATTTGGTAAGAAATCTCGAGTAAGAAATACATTATATAAAACTTCTATATTTACATGAAATGTAAATATATAACAATTATCTGAAGAATCTGTTTCTTTTGATTCTATTGAAAAATTTGAGGTTTTTATATTTTTTATTGAATCTGATTTACTTTGTTCCAAAGAATAATCAAATTGGGAATTGATTTCTTTGCTTTTTTTATTTATTAAATTATTTAAATCTTCCATTATTTTGAATTGTAATTAAATTATAAGATGTAACTTTTGTTCAAAATTTTTTTCCATAAAAAATAATATTTGATTATAAAATATAAAATATATTTAAATGTTTAGTAAAAAATAAAATAATAATAATTATATAATAAAATAAAAATACTAAACGTAAAAAAAAATTAAAAATAAAAAAACAGATTTTATTGTTCATTATTACTTCCAGAATTTTCTAAAATTCTTCTTTCTTTCAATTTAAAGCAAATATTTTTAGGTAAAAAGAAATAATTATTTCCTAAATGAAGATTCCAAACATTATCTTCAACAATATCTCTATCAGTTAAAATTTGTAAATAATTTAAATAACAAATATAATCAGTAATATTATGATCATGATTAGTATGAATTTCAAAAGCAGATTTATGATTAGAATACATTTTTTCTAAAGCTTCTCTTTCAATACCACAAATAATACATTGTTTTTCAACAATTTCAGCAAATTTTTCTTGATCTTCTCTTTGACTAGAAAAATAATTATTTATAATTGAAAGAAACATTTGAAAAATTGTAGTTATTGCAATATAATAAAATATATTATCATACCAAAATCTGATTCCTAAATAAGTTTTATAAGTATATGGGACATAATGAGGTTCTAAAGTTTTATCTAAATAAGTTCCTACTCCACCATCTTGTTTAAAACCTTGATCAAAAACTCTCATAAATGTATTTAAAAAATTTTTTGTATCAGAGATAATTTTAAAATGACTTGGAAAATAAGTTAATGCAAAAAGAGAAAAATAATATATAATAACTAAAAAAATGAATAATGTTATTATTATTTGTCTCCAAGGAACATAAATTGCTAATAATACATTTTTCATCACTTCTACTCTTACAATAACTTCAACTAACATAAAACCATAAAAAAAATTATGAATAAAAATTCCTATTAAATTAAATCCTAAAGCTAACATATAAAATAAACTTTCAAAATTAAATAAAGAATTAAATATTGCAGGAATTAAAATTGAAGAAATAAATCTCCAAAAAGGATATGTTATTTTTTTCTTTTTTGTTTTTTTTACTTCACTCATTTTAAAACTATTTTCAGACTTTACTAATTCTATTCCAAAAATTCTAAAATAATAATTTAAAAATAAACATATTGTTAATATTAAATGTAAATATCCTAATCCTTTAAAAAGTCTTCTTGTACTTTTTAATTTTCCTTTTCCTGGTTTATATAAAAAATAAGGACAATTTAATCTTGGAGCTTTTTTATCACATTCAGCATCATTTGTAAAAGTAGAATAAGACATTAAAATAAATATATTTGTTATAATTCCAACTAATAAAGAAAGAGATTGTAATAAATCCATATTTTGATATATTATTTTTATAATTGGTAATTCTAAAAATGAATCAATTTTTGTATTTTGTGTTGCTTCAATATTAATATTATCATAATTATTCATAATATGATAAATATAATTTTGTAATTGATCACTTTCTACTTTAAAATATGTTTGAGTATTTCTTCTTATAGTTTTACTTTTTGTTAATATTGGAAAATAAACTTTATATAAAATATCATTCAAAGAAACTTCTACTGAAGTTATATTTTCTTTCATATATGACATCATTTCTTTTTCTTCTACTTTTAAATATTTATCATCAATATCATATAATTGTTCAAATAATGATACATTTGTTTTTTTCTTTGAAAAACAACATCTTATTATAAATTTTACTATACTATATGGTGTCAAAAGTAAATTAACAATAAACATAACTAAAGAATAAAGAAATTTATATATTCTTTCAAAAAATGTTGTTTTACTTGATTGAATATCAAAATAATTTTCATACATAATTTCTCTTTGGAATATATATAATGTATAATAAATTAATATTATTTCAAATTTAATTAAACAAAAACGATTATTACCACTAAAATTTTTGTCTTTTAATTTATCTTCAATATTTTCTATTTCATTTATATTATCATCTTTATCATCATATATACCATCATCTTCTGTCACTCCTGCTCTTATATATATATCTTCATCTGAATAAAAATCATTATGATTATTATATTTTAACATTTTGTCAATATCAAATTTTTTATTTTCCATTTCTATTTTTGAAATATAGTAAATTCTCTTTAATTTGTTTGTAATATTATCAAAATTTTCATCATAAAATTTTCTTACTTTAATATAATTTGATAAATCTTTTTTATCATGGAAAGCAGTGTTAAAATATATAAAAAATATTTTCATTATTTTATATTCAATTTCAATCATGTTATCAATACGATCATATAAAGAATCTTTATTAATATTTTCAATAAATAATCTATAATAATCAACATTTGTAATAACATATTTCATTAAATTTAAATAACCTTGACTAAAAAGTAAATGTAAATTTTCAATATCTGGTCCATCTATAAAATTATTTAAAAATTCTAATAAATGAACAATTGAAGAAAAGGAATTATTATAATTAAATTTAAGTAAAACAAAAAGTAATTTAATAATTTGTTCAACAATTTTTGAATTATATGTTCTAAGAGTATCTGGTAATAAACTTAAATCACCTTTATTATTAAACTTAAAAAGTGTTGTTAAAAAAATTAAAGTTTTTTCTAATTTTTCTTCTTTTTTAATTGATTTTTCTGTTATTTTTGAACTTTCAGGTTTCATCATAAATTTAAGAATTGAACTTAAATCTTTTGCCAAACGCTCTAAAATAAAATCAAAACTTGCAAATAAATTTTTAAATATTTCTGAATTTTTAATAACAAAACTTGTATTTTCTTTTATTATCATATTTAACATTGTTGATATTGTTCTTAATACAATTGAAAATAATTCTTTATCTAAAATTATTGTTTGATTAATCTCTCTTTTAAATAAACTAATTAAACCATTTATAATTTCTACAAAATTTAATTTACCATTTTCAACATTATTTTTATCTATTTCTAAACAACTTTTATGAAGAATTTTAAAAGAAATAATATAAAATAACTTAGTTAATTTTTTACTATATTGAGGATAAAGATACATAATATGATCAAATAATTTATTTAAATCAACTATATTTTTCTGTTCACTAATTTGATTATTATATAAATTAAAAGTATTTTGACCAGAATATGAATCATTATCAACTTTCAATAAAGTTTCAACTAAAGATAAAGTATCATCTCCTTTTTTTAAAAGTTGTTTTTCTTGAGGATACATTTCATTCATTTTAATATAATTAAAAAACTTCATTGCATAAATATTTTCTAAATCATTTTTATCAAATTTTTTAGTAATACTTTCAATAAATTTAACCATATCATTTTTAATAAATTGTTCATGTAAAATTTCATAATATGCTTTTTCATATTTATGATAATGAACAATTAAATCATAATGTTGTAAATTTTGAATTAAAATAGTCATTAAAGAAAGATTAAATTTTTCTTCATTTGAAGAACTTTCATCAATAATATCATCATTATCAACAGGATTATCTTCACAAAAATCTCTTAATTTATTTTGAATTTCAATTCCTCTTAAAATTTTTTCAATTAAAATTAAATCAATAAACTCAGTATCATAATAATAAAATTTATATCTTTTATCTTCAATTATTCCAATTTCTAAAATTCTTTTTTCTAATTTATAATATATTATACTTTCTAAAAGTACACTTTCAAATTCAAAATCATTAATAAAATCAGGATTGAAACTTTTAATATTATCATTATTTAAATTAGCTTGAGTTGAATTAATATCATTTGGATTTAAAGAAGTTTGAGCTGAATTATCTCCACTTAAAGTTAATTGATTTAAAACTTTTAATTGAGTTTGTCCTTTTGTTAAACTTATTCTTTCATCAAAGGATTCATTTTTATTTATTTTTAATTGATCATCTGTAATTTTTATTGATGAATCTAAAACTAATTTTATTTTCTCATTTATTGATTTAAAGTTAAATTTTGATTCTCCTTTTTTATCTGTTATTATATTTTGTCTTATTGAATTTAATTCATTTAAATATATAACATAAATATTAAGGAAATTTAAAAATATTGTAAATTCATATCTTTCATCTTCAGCATAAACTTCTTCTTCATTTACTTCATTTTCATTTATATTACTCTGAATATTATCTGAACTTACATTTTCTGAAGTTTGATTATTTGATTCTTCTGATTCTGATTCTTCTTCTTCTGGAGTTTCTTTATTATGTGAATTTATTTCTTTTATACAATATAAGGTTCTTTTTCTTATTTCGTTTAAAGGATAAATTTTTTGAAAAAAAACTTCATAATAATAAAAATCATACGCTTTATCTCTGTTTAAAAATAAAAGAACTCTTGTTACTAAATATACATAAAATATATGATATACTATTTTTATTTTTGGACGTAAATCTTGATATATTTCAAAATATAATTCAAATATTTTTGTTATATGATTTCTTAATTCATAAAATTTCATTTTTGAATTTTCTATTAAATATATAAAAGCAATTGAACTATTATATATTATTGATAATATTACTCTTTCATTTTGTTTATCATCAAATTTTTCACTAGTATAAATTTTAACACTTTCTAAAGATTTATTAACTAAATCAATATAAATATCCATTTCTGTTTCAAGTAATTTATTAAATTTAGAATAATTTTTTGTCATTGAAATAAAAATTCTTAATATTTCTTTACAATATTCTAATTTTAATAAACTTGCTTTTTCAACATGTGAAAAAGAATTAATTACTTCAATTAATTTATGTAAAGTATCAGGAAATTGAATTTTTCTAAAATAAGTATCATCTTCAATAGAAAGCATAGAATCAATATTATTTTTATTTACTAATCTATTAGAATCCATTTTTTCTCTTCTTCTGTTATTAAAAATTGTATGAAATTGACTAGAAATTTCAATTAAACTATTAATTATATTTGAAATATAAATTGTATTTCCTTGTTTTTCATCTGAATGATTATTCCCATCAAATTCATTATGAATTTTTTCAATTTGTTCTTTAATATTATTAAATTCAAAACTTGAGGCTTTAATATGAGATAATAATTCTTCATTTTTAATATATATTATTTTATCAAAATAATGACTAATATCATATTTACCTAAAAGTTTAGTTACAAAAATTATTCTTTTTTCAATCAAATATGCTTTAATTCCTGAACTATGAAATCTTCCTGATGAAATTAATTCATTTTTTTCTGTATTTAATTGTTGATATAATGCAATAATATTTTGTCTATTATCATTTAATTCTTGAGTAATATTTTGAAAAGAATTTAAATAATTGATTTGTCCTTCAGATAAAGATAATTTATGAATATTATGATATATTCTTAATTTACCTAATAAGAAATTTATTTTATCATATATTTTACAAAAATAAAATAAATATTTGATTAAATATATTTCTTCAGTAACTAATCCTTGAGTATTTAATCCTTCTTCTTTTTCATTAAATTTAAATTTATCTTCTATTATTGTAGGATCTTTTCTTACATTTTTATATATATTTGTCATAATTGGATTATTTAAAAAGACAACTTTTTCAAATAAATTAACTCTAATAAAAGTTAAATATTCTTTTATAGTATCAAAATTTCCAAAAGTTTCATAATTAATAAGTATATTTTTAAAATTTTTAAGAACTTTATAAACAGCTTCGAAATATTGATTTATACAAAATTGATAAATAGAATAAATAATACATAAATATTTATTTAAATCAGCTCCTTCAATAATTTTTTTTTTAATTTCATCATTTTCACTTTCAGATTCTTCATCACTAGAATTATTCATATTAATTTTTTGTCTATTTGTTATATGAGTTTTAGATCTTTTCATTTTTGGAGCAACAATTCTTGAAGTTCTAATTTGATTATCATTATTTCTTTTAATAGAAATTCCAAAAGAATCTTCTAAATTATTATTTTCTAAATCAATATCAAGAGTATTATCTTTTCCTTCTAAAATTGCTTTTTCTTCTTTTTCTTCAACTTTTGGAAAAAAACTATTATAGAAATGTAAAGGAAAAATTGGAGCTAATTGGCTTTTTACATCTATATCTAAATCACCTATAACTTTTTCTGGTTTTATATTTCCTTGAATTAAAAAATTTAATTTTTTATCTAAATAATTTTGATTTGTTTTTTCTCCTTTTATTATGGTTTTTGAAAATTCTTTAAAAAAGGTTTCTTGTAAAAATAAAGAACTATTTAAATCAAATTTTTCAAAGAAATTTAAAAAAATTAATATTATTTTTATATTTTCTAATAATAATTCATCTTCTTCGGTTTTTATTTGAATTTTATCTGCTAATTTTTTTCTTTGACTAAGTAAAACTTTTATTTTTTTTATTATTGAATGTAATATTCTTTTATAATTTATTTTTGATGAATTTTTATCAAAATCATCTATTATTCTTTTCATATGGTCTTTTATTTTTTGTTTTATTGAATCTGTTTTATAAGAAACTTTATCAAATGTTATTATATTTTTATAGAAAATTAAGTAATTTATTGAAGTTTCTATATATGAAAATATTTTTTCAATTTGTATTAAATTTTCTCTTTCTATCATTGATAAATTTTTTTTTCTACTTTTAAAACTATTTATTAACATTATATTTGAACCTAAAACACATTCTTGTAAAGCTGTTGAACCTTCTAAAATAACAAATATAAAATCTAATAAAGTTGTTCTATCTTTTTGAAATAAATATTCACATAATTCTAAAATATTTTTCATTGTACAAAAAATTTCTTGTTTTATTTTTTCATTATTATTAGATAAATTTGTTAAGAAATTTAATAATTGTTTCATTAAAGATTGTAATCCACTATTTGATTCATTTTTTTCTCCTTCATATTTACCTTTCATTTGTCTTACAGTAGGTAAAAAATATAAAATAATTTGAGTAATAATATCTAAAATTCTATATTTTCTTAATAAATTTTGTCTTTCAGGAATTGGATAATTTGTTTCTAAATTAATATCTTTAAAAGAGTAATCTAAATTCATTAAATAATTATTAAAAAAAGTAATATGTTTAGAAATAACATCAATTACATTATTTTGATTATAGAATTTCTTATTATAACTTTTAACTAAATAATCTAAATGTTCAATTATTCTTTTTAAATAAATAGCTTCATTACCTTTATAAATATTAATTTTTTTAATTTCAAAAACAAATTCTTCTCCTTTTCTAACACTTATTGTATCATCAGAACCAGGAAATAAAGAAATTGGTTCAAAATAAGAATTAATAGAATTTATATCAAATTTATTATCAACATCATTTGATTTAAATTCTTTAAATATACTTTTAATAACATATTTTCCTCTATTACTTAAACTTTTATTTTCTACATTAATAGAATAATGAAATATTTGAAAATTAGAATTAAACATTGAATTGTTTATTAAACTATTTTCTTCAACTAATTCAAATTCATAATCATTATTTTCAGCAATAACTCCTTCAATTTGAGGTTTTTTTCTTATTTTTAAATATAAATTTAATATTGGATTTTTTATTCTAACAAAATTTTCAGCTGAAAGAGGTTTTCTTTTAACTTGAGTATTTTGACCATAAAATTCTTCTTCAATAATCCAAAAAGAATTATGATTTATATGTTTAAATAATTCTTTTTTTAAATTATATGATTTTACAAATTTAATTCCACTTTCATTTTTATTTTCCATTTTTAAATCAGTTAAATCATTTCCTTGTTGACCATTATCTTTCATAAAATTTTCTATATCTTCTTTAACTTCTTCTTTTAATGAAATTAATTCTCCTGTTTTAACTTCTTTTTGACATTCAATTCCTATCATATAATTTTTTTCATTTAATTGTTGTTTTTCTTGAAAAGTTATATTAACTAAATCACCAGAATATAAATATCCATCATCATGACCATAACATTTTTGATTAATTATAATAAATTTATTATTAAAATCTTTTTCAATAACTAAATCAGAAAATTCAACATTCTCTTTTTTAGTTCCTAATTGATTAACAAAATAATATTGAGCTTTTTCTTTAACATAAATACTTAAATAAATAATTTGATTAAATGTAATATATGTTATTGTACTTCTTGTATCAACAATTTTTTTAAAAGTAAAAGGAGCAGCTAAATTTTCATTTTCAACTAATTTTAATTTATAATTATTATTTCCACTCATTTTATCTTTTGAAAGAAATTTTTTAGAAACCATATGTTGTAATATAAAATTTTGATTATAATTTAATCTTTGAGCTTCAATTACTTCAGATTCATTTAAAGGAAGAGATAAACCATTTATTGTTTGTTCACTTACTCTTCTTATTATAAATAATGATTCTTTTATCATACAAAAATCTGATATTGGATTACATTTTCTTAATAAAATTGTCTCATCTAATGATTCTAATCTCATTACATATAATGCACGCTTCTTTTCTAAAGTTTCTGTTACTAAACTTAATGATATTACTGAGTCAAAATGTATTATTTTAAATTCATCTACTTTTGACATTTAAATTTTTTGATTTTATTTTTTTTCTTGTATTCTTTAATAAGACAATTTTTTATTTTTTAAATTTTATTTTTTGGAAATAAAATAATTCTATTTGACAAGAAATTATTGGTTTCCAATATTCATCTAATTCTATAAAACAGTTTAACTATTAAATAATTATTTATAATAAATAGAATAATTAATTAATTTTTTTCTATAGGAGATAGATTTCAATTTTGTCAAAAAAATTTTTTGTTTCTTTTAAAATATAATATTTATTTCTTCTATTTTTATTTATTTATTTTTATTCTTTCTTATGAATTATATATTTTTTTACTTTAAATTTTAACATATTCAAGTAGATTTTTATTTTGATAACTTTAATTTAATCAAATAGATGATAATAGAATATTCCTTATATGTATAACAAAATTTATTTAAATTATTATTTCCAATAAATGTAATATTTTTTTATATATATTTATTTAAATGAAAAAAATATTTTTTGTATCATTTTAATTAGATACTTTTTTAGAAATTGTTTAATCAATATTAGATATTATTTTAGAATTTAAAAATATAAAAATTAATTATTATTTAATTTAATTAAAACTTTGATTTAAAATTTATTTTATAATTTGACAATTTTGGATAATTATACTTTAATCTTTTTGAAAATAACCTATATTACTTTTATGAAGAACATTATGAATATTAATATTATATTCCTTATCTAAAGGATTTATTATAAGACATGGTATATTATGATTAATATAATCTTTAATATTTTTCTTTTTAATTTTTTTAATAGACTTTTGAATATTAAAAAACGTTTCATATTTTGGAACTTTACAATTATATACTTTTCCAAAACTTTTATCTTCAATTTCTTGATTGAAAAACATTGGAAATTTTCTCGGTCTTAAAATAAATAATAAAACAATCATGAATATACAATCATAATAATGGTATTGAACTAATTCAAAATATATTGTATCGTATTGTAAGAAGAATAATTTATGTATTATTAATATAATAAAAGATAAAACAGTAAAAATAGAAATTAATTTTATTAAATGATTTATCATTTTTAATTTTAATTGAATAGTTGGAATATAAATATGTGAATTAAAAACAATACAATAAGATAATCTTCTTTTTAAAATATCTAATATTTTATTTCCTTCATAATTAACAAAAATCAATGAAGAAAAATATATTATTAAATTTACTATTTCATAAAAGCTAAATATATTAATATTTTCATTAATAATCATTCCAAAACTCATTAAAACTGAGACAATAAAAATAATTGCAATATATTTTTTATGGTCGGTTTTACTAAAATGAGTTTTTAAAATAATATATCCTGTTGAAAATAATAAAATATCTGTCCATAAAAAATCTCTATAAATCATATTAACTATTGAAACCATATAAAATAAAACATTAAAACTATTAGTCGATTCAAATTCTTTTATATCATGTCCAATCATATTTATCACCAAAAATAATATTAAAAAGGATAATATAAAATTTCCATATAAATGAATAGTACTTTTAACTTGTATATATGAATTATTTTCGCTTTTTTTCCAAAAATATTTCCAAATGATTAATATTAAAAAAGAAATGATTATATGTATTATTGAAGTAACAATTAAATAAGTTTCTGGTATTTTATTTAATATATAATATTGAGTTATTGCAAAATAAGTATTCATTTTTTGATTTTCAAAATCGAAAGAAATAAAATCTTCAATATATTTATCTTCTATTTCAAAAATTGGAATTTTAGTAGAATTTACTGCTTTATAATTCAATTTTTTTGGTACTATTATTCCTAAAATATTATATGGTAATATTTTCTTTTTTTTTAATTCTTTATATAATTCAATAACATATAATATAATATCTTCTTTTTGAACGAAAATACCCCATCTTTTATTAAAATTAGGAGAATATTTTTCAATAATACTTAAATTTTTTTCTTTTAAATAAGAAAATCTAAATGGTATTTCATTATATATATATCCATCATTGATTTGAAAAATTTCATAAGATGTTCTATTTTTTCCATAATCATATACTGTAATTATATTATGTTCTTGAGGAAAAATACTTTTTAAATTTTTATTGTAAATTACTTTGATTTCAATTAATAATATATAAATAAATATAGAGAAAAAATCCATTAACTTAATTTATTTTAATTATTTTTAAATATTTTTAAAACAACATAAATAAAAAAAAAAAAAATAAAAAAACAAAAAAAAAAAAATAAAAACTGAAAAAAAAAAAATTAAAAAAAAAACATTATAAAAATAAAATAAAAATAATGAAATATAAATATAACTTAAATGACGGAAAAAAAAGATGAATTAGTAAATTATTTAAAAGAATCAGAGCAAAAAGAAGATTTAGAAGAAGAAGATGACTCTCGTCCTTTATCTCCAAAAATAGATGAAGTAAAATATGAGGAAGAAGAGAATAAAAAAGAATCAAATGAAGAAGAAGAAGAAGATGAAGATGAAGAAAAAAAAATAGAACCAGATATTAAAGAACCAGTTTTTGAAAAAGAAATACAAGATAAAGATAAAATAGTAGATTTAGATAAAGAAGAAGTTAAAAAAGATGAAGGAGAAGAAAAAGAAGAAGAAAATAATAATAAAAGAAAAGAAGAAAAAGAAGAAGAAGAAAAAAAAATTGAAAAAGAAGAAGAAGAAGAAAATAATAATGAAAAAGAAAAAGAAGAATCAAATGAAAATTCAGATAATAATGAAGATAATTTAGATAATGAAATGTCTGGTGAAAGTAATGATAATCAAAATAAAAGTAAAAGTTCTAATTCAGGACATGATTATACAAAATCTAAACAAGCTACTTTTGAAAATGTTAAATTATTATATAGAAATAAAAAAAATTATTTAAGAAATATGCATTCTTTATTAGAAATTTATAAAAAATTTTGGGATTTATGTGATCATACAATTGAAGGTGAAATTCCTAAACAATCATTTTTAGATTTATTTAGAAAAATGTATAAAGTTATTATGCCAATATTTAATTATGGTGAAATAGATAAATTTGTAGAAGGAATTTGGGATTATTATTCTAAAGGAAGATTAACTATTACAACTAATTCTTTTAATAAAGCTATTTTTAGTTTTACTCATAGATGGTGTGTTCATGTTAATCATGATGAATATGAAAATTTTTTAAATATGATTTATAGTAGAATTACTAAAATTAAAAAAACATATTCTGATGGAAGAGAAAGAGTTTTTCTCCCTTCTATTAAAATTACATTATATAATGAAATCACAAAAGAAGATTTTGAAAATTCTACTTGGGAATTTTTTGAAAATGAAGAACAATTACATGTTAAATTATATGAAAGTTTTGAAGAATATGAACAAGAAAAAAATAATAATAATAATAACAATAATAACAATAATAATAATAATAATAATAATAATGATAATAATTCTCCTGTTAATAGAGTTAATAGTCAAAGTAATGGTGGAAGTCTTAAAGCAAGACCAAGATTAAAAAATGGTGATAGAAATTTATATGAAAGTAATAAAAACTTTTTATTATATAATGAAGATGTTTTTTACTTTGATCAAAATGAAATTGATAAAAAAGAATTAAATACTTTTGTTAAATATGAATTTTTAGATGATAAAGATTTAGTTATTTTTGGTTATCCTACTCAATTTGTTATTAATAAATTTATTAATGAACCAAATACTCTTTCTGAAATAAATTGTATAGAAGAAAATAATTATGATTCATTTTTCTATATTACAGATTATCAACCATATGAAGAGCATAAAATATATTTGAAAATAATGGAAAAGGAAAAATTAATAACATTTCTTGAACAAAATAAATCATTTATTTTATTAAGAGATATATTTATGATAAATAGCAATCTTTCATTAGGAAATGATTTTGCAGATGATGAATTAAATGTAATAAATAATTTAAGACGTTCAGAAGCATTTGATAGATATATAGATATTTATGAAATAAAATTACCAGATGAAACAACAACAAAAGCAAATTTAAATAATTTAATAATAAATCCAACATATAGAAAAGCATTTGGAAATGTATTTGATGAAAAATTAAAAAAAATAGGAACACAAAGTGAATTATGGACAGAGACAATAGAATCAAAATTAGAAAAAGTATTTTTAACAAAATTTACATTAATTCATTTAAAATTATTGAATTTAAATTTATCATATTCTTTATTTGAAAGTAATATAGAAGTAATAAAGGATGAAATAGCAGAAAAAAAGAGAAAACTTCTTGAAGAAGAAGAACAAGATTTATCATATTTTGATAAATTTAAAAGTAAAAATGGTATAAAATTTGATAATTGGGATTCAGATAATGATTTATATGATGAAGCAAATAAAAAAAGTCCTGTAGTATTAATAATAGGACCTCCTAGAATAGGGAAAACTCAAGTAGCAATGAAATTAGCAAAAGATTTAGAAATGGAAATTTTAGAACCTCAAAAATTTTTTGATAGAATATTCCAAAAAGTAGCAGAATATGAAGAAAAAATGTTAACTTGGGAAGAAGAAAATCCTCCTGAAGAAAATAAAGAAGGAGAAGAAGGAGAAGAAGGTGATGAAGAAAAAAAAGAAGAAGAAAAAAAAAAAGAAGATAAAAAAAAATCTAAAAAAAAAAAGGATGAAAATCCTTATTTAGCTTCTTGGGATCCTCCTCCGAAAAAAAGAGAAAAACCAGGAGTTGATTCTGTATTAAATGAAATAGAATTAGCAGTTTATAATGATATTGTAAATGGAAATGGAATTTCTGAATTAAATATGCAAAGAATGTTTATGTATATATTACATAGTGATTTTGCTAATTCAAGAGGAATTGTAATTGATATGATTTCTAATATATTTGAAAAAACAGAAGATCCAAATAATGATACACAAAGTTTTTGTGAAAAAATATTAAATGGATTTTATGGGAAAATAACAGTAGATTATGTAATAGATTTATATATGGATAAAGAAGAATTAAGAGAAAGAAATAATAATATGAAATTTAATATGAAAACATTGAAAATAATAGGAGATAGAGATATAGAATTAATGAAAAAACCAAAAATACCAAAAAAAGAAATATTAGAAGATGAAATAGAATATGATGAAGAAAATAAACCAATAATTCCAGAACCAGAACCTGAGCCAGAATTAACTGATGAAGATATGGAAAAAATACCAAAAAAAGAAGATTTATTAGAAATAACAGATAATGAAAAAATATTTGATGAACAATTAAAATATTATGAAGAAATTCAACATCCAAAAGTAATGGAATATGTAGAAACATTAAAAACAAATTATTATATAAAAATAGATACTACAGGATTAGATTATGATGAAATATCAAATTTAATTAAAGTACAATTAGATTTTGCAAATCCATTAAGACCAATTGCAAAAAATTTAGAAGGAGGAGATTTTAAAGGATTATTAATGGATGGAAGAGAAGGAGTAATTCCTTTTAGAAGATGGTCTCCTTGGAAACAAATAGATCCTGTTGCATTAAAAGATGAATTTTTAATATTAACTGGAAGTACAGAATTTCCAGCAAGTTACTTTGGAAGAGTATTTTTATTTGTAAATGATGATAATAGAAAGAAATTTATAGAAAATCCAAAAAAATATATTAATGAACCTCCTCAAGTTCCTCAAAATTATAGAATTTCTATAATAGGACCTCCACAAAGTGGAAAAAAAACAATAGCAAATATATTAAGTAATATATATCATTGGAAAATAATTAATATGGAAGAAATATTTGATAATGTTAGAGAATATCAAAAAACTTGGGAAGAACCAGAAATAAATAGTGTTTATACTCGAAGAGTTCATTTTTCTGCTTCTGAATTTAAAGAAGTTTTAGCAAATTCTACTAAAAAACCTGCTGATAGAAAACCAGATAATTTTGTTTCTAAAATAGTTTTTATGTGTGATTATCTTGGAATTCCTCTTGATAAAAAAAGAACTAAAGAACAATTTATTTATTGGGTTAAATATCATTCTGATAAATTAGTTCATTTATTTAATAGAATGCAAGAAGCTGCTGATAGAATTGAACAAGCTAAAAAAGATGAACAAATTAAAATTGAAGAAGAAGAAGCTGAAAAAAAAAGATTAGAAGATGAAGCTATTTTAGAAGAAGAATTATTTAAAGAAATGACTGAATGTGCAAGATCTTTATATGAAGTTGAAAAAGATAAAAGAGCACAAAAATATTTAGATCATTTAGCAGAAAAAGAAAAGGAAAAAGAATTAAAAGAAAAAGAACTTGAAGAAAAAGAAAAAAGAAATCCTTTTCCACCAGAAGAAGATTATATTATAGAAGATTTAAGATCTGATAATTTTTTCCTTGCTTTTGATGAAAAAGGAAATCATCCAAGAGTAAATGGAATAATATTATTAAATCATCCTTTAAATGAAGATGAAGTGACAAAATTAGGTGATTTTAATATAAAAATGGATAGAATAATTTATATAAAAGATGAAAGTGACGAAGGATTAAAAGAATTAATTTTAAGAAGAAATCCAAATTTTGCAAATTTAGATGAAGAAAAACAAGGAGTAGAAATGGAAAAAATAAAAACAGAAGTAGCAAAATATGAAGAAATAATAGGAATGTTAAAAGAAAAATATAATGTAAATAATGAAGAATGTGTAATTGAAGCAGGATATGCAGAACCATTAGATCAATTACAATTAAAATTAGAAAATGCTTTAAATCCATTTAATATTAAAATAGATTCTGAAGAAAAAGTAGTTTTACCAGGAGATATTACTGAAGAAAAATATCCTTTAAGTAGAGGTCCTTTTGGTTTATTTTGTCCTGTAATTTATAAAGAAGATAATTGGTTATTTTATTCTCCTGAAGCAAATGAATTACAAGTTAATCAAAAATTATATAGAATTTCAGGAGAAAAAGAAATGGAAAAATTTAGAAATAATCCTGCATTATATATTGGACAAAATGGTTCTTTATTACCAATTGATGTTCCTCCTCCTCATATAATGATTACTGGTTATCAAGGAGCTGGAACTACTTTTTATAGTAATTTATTATGTAAACAATTTAAATTTAATAGAAAAGAAATTCAAAATGAATTTATGAAAATTTGGGATCAACAAAGATTAGAAAGAAAAAATATTAGAATTCAAAAAAAAAGAGAAGAATTAGAAAAACAAAATGCAGAAATAGAAGAAAAAAATGAAGAAGCTAAAAAAGAAAATCCAGAAGCAGAAGGAGAACCATTAATAAATATAGAAGATGCATTAAAAGAAGATGCAACATTAGAAGAAGAAGGAGAAGATTATAATGCAGTTGAAAATGATAAAAATATATTTAAAAGTTTATTTAATCCTTTAACTCCAACAATTTATGATGGAGGTTGGTTTAACATGGAAGAAAAAGTTTCAACTCCTTTTATAGATTTATTATATGAAAGTAGAAGAGTTCCCAATGTTATGGTTATATTTAAAGTTAATATGAAAAGTATTATGGATAGACATTTTCATATGGAAGAAATTGATAAAATGTATGAAAAAATGTTAAAAGAAAGTAATGATAAAAGAAAACAAAGAGAAGATGAATTAATTAAACAAAAAAAACAAGAAAAATTTGATGAATTAAAAGCTGAATTTGATGCTGAAAATGAAAATAATGATAATAATCAAGGAGAAGAAGGTGAAGAAGGAGAAGAAAAAAAAGAAGAAAAACCTAAAAAAGTTATGCCTACTTTAGAAGAAATACAAGTTGAATTATCTCCTGAAGAATTAGAAGATATTTGGAAAAGTCCTGATCCTGATTTAATGGAAAAAGATGCTTTAATTCAACAAGAAAAAGATAAATTAAGTCAAAGATTTGAAAATAATGTTAATAATGTTCAAGCATTAATTGATGCTTTAAAAGAAAAAGGAATTCCAGTAATAGAAATAAATAATGATACAAATAAAGATAATGTATATAAGAATTTATTATTAGAATTAGAGCCTTATATAAATAATAGAAGAAATTTAATAGAAAAACAATTAGTAAATGATAAAAAATTTGAAAATCCACTTTCATTAAGAAAAGTAAGAGATTTATTAAATAATTCTGAAGTATATCAACAAAGTGTTTATTCTTTATTATCTCCAGTAATACCAAGTCAATTATGTATAAGAACAGATTATCCTTTAGTTTATCGTGATAGAGTTTATGTATTTAATAATCCAGAAGAAAAAAAATATTTTATAGAAAATCCATTAGATTATAGAACTGGTTTAGAATGTCCAAAAGATTCTTATCCAATGAGAGGAAGAACTATAATATTTGTTATTGGAAATGAATGTTCTGGAAAAAGTACAATTGCAAAAATGATGGAAGATTATATGGGATATAAAAGAATTACTGTTAAAAAAGCTACTTTAGAATTATTTGAAAAATTACATGATTGTAATTTAAAAAAATCTATTATAGATACAATTTATAATGGAGAACCAACTCATGATGATATTATATTTAAAATAATTCATAGAAGAATTTCTATGGATGATATGGTTAATGATAATCTTGTTATTGATGGTTTTCCTTTTTCTCTTTGGCAAGCTAATATTTTAGCTGATGAATTAAAACCTGATTTTATTTTTGTCGCTGAATGTGATTATAAAACTAATATTAAAAGATGTTTAAGTAGAAAAATGTTTAAAGGAATTCCTGAAGTTGTTAATGAAAGATTTAATTTAAAAAAAAGCCATTTAGAAGATATTTTAAATGTTTATAGAGATAAACAATATGATATTAGATATTTTGATACTACAAAAAGTAAATGGTTTTTAAAAGATCAAATTGCTAAAATTTTAGAAAATAGAAAAAAATATGAAATGAAATTTGCAAGAAATTTAAGCTTAGATTTACCTTGTCAATTAAATGGGTTTACTCCTAAAAAATTAATTTCTAGTTTATTATATGTTAATCATCAAAAAACTAATTTATTACTTTATTCTCCTATTGCTTTGAAAACTGATGGTTTATTTAAATACAATAAACATATTAATAATTCTTTTAATAATTTTATTGTTTATACTCCAAAGAAAGATATTATTGAAGAAGAAAAAATAGAAGAAATTGAAACTGAAAATAGTTCAAAAGAAAAAGAAAAAAAAGAAGAAATTAAAGAAGAAGAAAAAAAAGAAGAAGAAAAAAAAGAAGAAAATAATGAAGAAAATAAAGAAGAAAATAATGAAGAGGAAAATAATGAAGAAAATAAAGAAGAAAATAATGAAGAAAATAATGAAGAAAATAATGAAGAAAATAAAGAAGAAAATAATGAAGAGGAAAATAAAGAAGAAGAAAAAAAAGAAGAAGGAGAAGGAGGAATAGGATCAACATATAGAAATTTATCATCAGATTCAAATAGAATAGAATCATCAGAATTAAATTCTCCAAAAGAAGAAGAAGAAGAAGAAGAACCTTTTGTAACTCAATTTCATTTATTATCAAATGAAGAAGAAGTAGAACAATTTATGAAAAATCCAGAAGATTTTAAAAATTATATATTACAAGTTGAAACTGATATTCATCCTGCAAAAAATTTATCAGCTGAAAATATTGCAGAAATATTATATCAAGATGAAATTATTGAAAAAGTTGAAGAAGAAAGTGAAAATGATTCTGATGAAGGTGATTTAGATGAAGAAAATGATGAAGAAAATATTAAATTAGGTTTAAATATTAGATTTGAATATCAAGATTGTTGTCCTGTTACAATTGTTGAAGATAATTTAATGAAAATTGGAAAATTAAATTATGCTGTTAAATATGGAGGAAAATATTATAAATTTTTATCTATGACACAATTAAGAAAATTTAAAGAAAATCCTAATAAATATATTAATTTACAATTACCTGTTAGAAAAGTTAATGAAGAAGATAATGAATTTGCTGAAAAACAAATTTCATTTAATAATACTGTTAATTATTTAGAATTTACTTTTGGTTCTTTAATTACTAAAGGAATGTTAGAATTAAGTAATCATAGAATAAAATATCCTTATTTAAATGTTAGAGAAACTTCATTAAAATATTTAGCACTTTATTTAAAAGCTAATAATCCAAATAATAATGATTATGCTAAGAAAAAATATGCTGAAATTTTAAGAGAATTTATTAAGAATTCGAAATTACCTTTTGAATTGTTAAATTGCTTTGAAACTTATCATAAAGAATGTGATAAACCTTTAAGAAAACAATTAAATAGAAAACAATTAGATAATGTTAGTGTTAAGTATGATGATTTAATGGAAAAAGCTAAAATCCAAAATAATACTAGATTTGCTAATTTCTTTAAAAGAAATGTGGATAATAAATAAAATAAGTATTTTATATAAAGTAATTTTTTGAATAAATTTTTTTAAAGTGAATAATTTATTTTTTGAAATATATTTTTTTTATATTTTTTATAAAAAATATGTAAATAAATTAAAAAAATTCATAATGAATAATTCAAATGATAAAATGCCAAATGATAATACAAGTCATGATCCTCATAAAAATTCAATTTCAAAAATGAGTGGTTTTAGTTATGTTAAAAATAAATATAGAAAACATTATTTTAAAAAAATAAAATATAGAAATCAATCTTATTATGAAAATATGAAATGGCAAGAATTCCAAAATAAAGTTTTTAATTTTGTTTTTTATTTTTTATCAAATTTTGTTAATTTAGCTAATATTGTTGTTTTCTGTTTACAAATTTATAAAAGTGAAAATGATATTCATATTAAAAATCCATATCAAATTATTGATTTAATTTGTTCTATTTATTTTGTTATTGAATCTTTCTTTTATTTTTTTTTTTATGATATTTTTAAAATTGAATATTTATTTTTAGACATAATATCATTAATTCCAAGTTTTATTTTATATTTTTTCAAAGATTATAAATTAAGAAAATTTTTAAATTGTTTTAAAAATTTTAGAATATTAAAAATTTATCATTCATTAAGATATCTTCAATTAACAAATAACAAAGAACATACAAATGGAAGAATATCAAATTTACAAATTGAAATAGTATTAACAATATTATTTTTTTTATCATTATATTTTATTACATCAAGTTTATTAGTTTCATTTCAAGATTATAATGGAATTCAAATGCATTTTACATTCAATCAAAATATGAAACTTTTTGATGCTTTTTATTTTATAATAGTAACAACAACAACATTAGGTTATGGAGAATTTTATCCAAATGGAATTTTTTCTAGATTTTATATGATTTTGATTATTTTAGGTTTTATTTCTCTTGTAACTTTCCAATTATCAAAATTAGTTCAATTAATGATAATTTGGCAAAATTATACTAAATATTCTTTTAAAGATCATATTGTTTTAGTTTGTGATAATACAATATCTCTTTTTCCAATTTTATGTGAATTAAAAAATAATAATGCTAAACAAGTTATTATTATTATAAGTCGAGATATTGAAAATTTAGAAAGTAATGAATTTCCATATAATCATGTTTATTTAATTAAATCTAAAGAAATTGATCTTGAAGTTTTAGAAAGAGCAAATTTATCTCATGCAAAAAATATTATTATTTTTTCTAGAATTGATTTTGAACATTGTGATAAAAGTGAAAAAGTAAATGAATTTATAGTATTAAAAATAAAAGAATATTTTAATGAAATTCCAACATATGTTCAAACACTTTATTCAGAAAGAATTTTTTCTCATAAATTAACAGAAACAGGTAAAACATTAATATTCAAAAAACCATCAAATAAACCACAAGGAATATTAAGTTTATTAAATCCAGGAACTGCAAATAAAATAAAAATAAAGAAAATAATACCAATATTTAGAATCAAATCATTTATTTTATCAAAAACAATTTTTAATCCAGGATATGCAAATTTTATTCAAAATTTACTTTTTAATAATTTTAATCATGAATTAGAAAATATGAAAATACAAAATTTTCCTCAATGTATTCAAGCATATGCTTTAGGATGTGAAAATAGATTAAATATAGTAAAATTACCAAAATATTTTTGGGGAAAAGATTTTTATGAATGTGCAAGATTAATTTATAGTAAATCTATATTAAATTATTTAACAAAAATAGCAATAAGTGATGTTTATAGTATAAATAGACCAGTTTTATTAATTGGAGTAGTTGATGAAAAAAGAAGTAGATTTTTTGGTAATAAAACTCCAATAGCAATATTTCCTTCAGATTTTAAAATAATGTCATTTACACCAGGAATATTTATTTCATATGAAAATTCAGAAGAAAATTATATACAAAGTATATTAAATCAATTTCCAGAAGAAGATATATTTAATGAAGAAAAAGAGAAATCTAAAATAGATAATGAATCAGAAAATTCAATGAAAAATTTAGAAAATTCAAATGAAGATAATAAAAGTTCTTTAAATTCTATGGAAAAACAATTAGCTCCGAGATTACAAAGAAGAGGAGGATTTTCTGCTTTACCTGATAAAATAGTTCAAAGAACTTCTAATATTCATATTAGACCTTCTATTACTATTAATCATGATAAAATTAGTCATATTGATAAAGCTGTTTCTACTCAAGAAACTGTTAATTTTAATAATATTTTAAAATCAAAAACAAAAAATGAAAAAAAAATTAAAAATTTAAAAAGTTTGACTAATTATGGTATTGCTCAATCTGAAGGAAATTCTCCTAGAAATACTTATGTTAAAAGAAAAACTAAATTTATTTCTGGAATGAAAAAATTTTCTAATGATGAAATTACTAATAATAATTTAATTTTTTTACAAAGTTTTAATGATAAAGCTTTAATTGTTGTTCAAACTTCTTTACTTAAAAAAATTCATAAAAGATATGATTATAAAAATTATAAAATTGCAACATCTGAAAATACTATTAAAGATTTATATGAAAATAGAATTATTGATGTTTCTCATCAAAATATTAAAAATTTTATGAATAAACATATTATTATTTTTGGTTTTCAAGATGGATTAGTTAAATTAATTCAATTAGTTTCTTATCATTTTCCTAATAAATCTATTTGTATTTTTACAGATAATTCAAATTCAAATGAAAGAATATATAAATTAATGTGTCAATTTCAAAATTTATTTTATTTAAAAGGAAGTTTTACAAATCCTTATCATTTAATTAATATAAATTTAACAGAAGCTTCTTTTGTTTTTTATTTAATAGAAAATTTAGTAAATCCAACAGAAAGTTTTGATGAAGATTTAATGAATATTTTATCATATAGATCAATAAATTTTTATTTTAATGTAAGATGTTTAATAGAATTAAATAATATATCATCCTTAAATTATTTAGGGACAAAAATAATATCAAATAAAAAATTATATAAAAATGAATTTTTTCATCCTTTATTTATGCAAGGTCAATTATTATATTTAAATCATTTTAATAGAATAATTTGTATGGCAGAAGAAAAGGAAAATATAGTAAATTCATGGATAGAATTATTATCTTTAGGAATAAATAATCAAATGGGACCAAATAGTAAAAAAAATAAAGAAGGAATTCCATTAACAATAACATTAGAAGTTCCAGATAGTTATATAGGAAAAGAATTTTCAAATTTATTTACAGATATGATTTGTTTAAAAAGTCCTTTAATGATATTAGGAATTTATATTGATAATCCTTTAGAATATTGGACATTAAAAAATGAAGGAAAAATAAGAATAAATTTAAATAGAGAAAATAGTAAATCTGAAGGAATTGATATTTTTACAAGTCATAATACTTTTATGAATGGAAATTCAGGTGATTTTAATTTTTTTAAAATGTCAAAAAAATTAAAAGAAAAAAGTTTTAATGGTAAAATTAATTTAGATAATGTTGATATTAATCATCCTTATTGGCCAATTTTTATTACAAATCCTCCTCCTTGGTTATTATTAACTCATGGTTGTAGAATGTTAATATTATGTAATAATTCTGAAAATTCTTATAAAGATGTTCAAATGTATCAAAAAGAAATTATTCAACAATTAAATAAAAGATTAAATGAAATTAAAAATGAAAAAAAAGAATTTAAAGAATTAATTGAAAAACAAGAAAGAATTAATGATGTTTTTTCAACAGTTAAAAGAAAAATTCAAGAAAAATTTGAATCTGCTCAAAAAGTTTTAGAAGCAAGAAGAAAAACTTCTAATATATTTGATTAAATAAATTAGTATTATGTAAATATTTTTATTGTTTTTGTAAATTATTATTTTCAATCCTATAGAATATTTTAATTTATTTTATTTTATTTTATTTTATTTAATTTAATTTACTTAATAATTTTGTTAAAAAACTATGATTTTTTTATAATAAAAATTTATACTATCTTATATATGAATAATTTTTGAGCATCTTTCAAAAAAAATCAATTATTATTCCTTTCTTAAAAATATTATGAATAATATTTTTATATTTAAACTTAAATTATTTTGTATCAAAAATAAAGTAAAAACATTAAGAAAGATGCTCCAAAGTTAAAAAAAACCTAATTATATAATTCATGAATATTATTATTATCATCATAATTTTCATCTTCTTCTTCTTCATTTTCCTCATTATTATATTTTAAATATTCTCTTTGAAAGTTAGAAATATTTTGAATTATTTTTTTTTTAATATCTTCTTTAACATTATAAGTTTTACAAAAATTCTCAGCAACTTCTCTAGGATCATCATCACTATAAATTTTTAAAGTTCTTTTTTTTCCATTTTGAACTAGAACTTCAATAGTAAAATAATCATCATTACCATCACTAATTTCTTCATTTTCTTCAATTTGAGTATTTGTTCTTTCACATAATTTTTTATATTCTTCTTTTTCTAATTTTCTTATATCAGTTATATCAAAAGGTTGAATATTCATTCTTTTTATTTTTTCATAATTTTCACCAACAGGTTTTTTTTCCATTAAATATTTTCTTTCAAATCTTTCTAAAATTCCTTTTCTATGTGTTTCTACAAATTTACCATAACCTTTTGGTTTTTTTTTTGTTGTAAAACTTCTATTTAATCTTTCTTTTTCTATTTTATTTAATTTTGGATTAAAAGAACAACCTAATATTTCTTTTCTTTTATTTAATACTTTTTGTTCTTCTATTTTAATCTTTTTTTTTTCTAATAAATTTGTAGCATTTTTATATAATCTATCATGAACTGGAGTTTTATCTAATAATGTATCATCTCTTTTTAATTTATTTATTGTTGGTTGAAAAGTACATTCTTCTATTTCTGATTGTTCTTTTAATTTTTTTAATTTTTCTAAAGTTTTTTTTCTTAATAATTCTTGTTCTTCATATGTTGGAATTTTTTTAGAAAAAAGAATTGTTTCATTATTTCTATCATTTATTTTTGGTTTAAATGTTAAATTATCTTCATTTTTTTTTTTATCCTTTTCAGCACTTTTGGATAAATTTTTAATTGAAATATATGCTATTCTATTTTTTTTTAAATTTTGGAAATTTTTGACTAAAGTTGGTATTGACCAAATATCTTGAAAAGAAATATAACTTTGAGTTATTTCTGTTAACACATTTGAATTATTAAAATTATTACTTTGATTACTTATATTACTATCCATTCTTATTACAATTCCTTCTTCCATTAATAAAGCACTTCTTAAAAATTGATTTAATAATTCTGAAGTTTCTTTTATTGTTGAATCATCTGAATTAAATAATAATTGAATAAAATTACTAAAATATTCACTACTTATTGTTTTTTTATTATTTAATCCTTTTAATATTATCCATAATTGTTCTATAAATCTAATTTCTGCTTTTAATCCTTGAATATTATTATCATCTTCTTTACATTCTTTTAATTTTAATCTTATATTTTTTATTTCATCATTAAATTGATATTTATTTGATGGATTTAATAATTCTCTAAATATTTTTAATTCTGTTAAAACATAAGCCACACCAATAAAAGTGATTTGACCTTGATATTCATATTTATTTACTGCATTATTTATTTTCTTTTCTATATCTTTAGAAGCTAAATAATGTGATTTTTTATTCATTTTAACTTTTCTTGAATTTAAATATATATTTTTTTTTATATTACTATCAGTTCTTTCATTCATTTTTCTTTTTTTAATTGCATCTTGATAAAGATAATTATCTATTGTTCTTGAACTTGTTGTTGTTCTTTGAGTAGTACTTGTACTTCTTCCTGTATATATTTGATCATTCATATTTTTGTTAAATTTTTTTATTTCTTTTTTTCTAACAATTCTTTTACTATTTTCATTTATTTTTGGATGATAACTATAATCTTTTTTTGTATCATCATATAATAAAGGTTGAAAGTAACTTTTTATTTCTTCCAAATTAATTTTATTTGGATTTCTTTCATCTTTTTTATTTATATAATTCATATTTTCGTTTTTTATACTTTGTTTTTGCATAAAAGAATTTTTTATTCCAAAAGAATTATTTTCATTTAATTTATATGTATTATTTGGATATTCAACTTCTTGCATTTTTTTAATACGATTTAATTGTTCTTGTTCTTCTTTTTTTTGTCTCATTTTTTCTAAAAGAATTTGTTTTTTTTTTTCTAAATCAGCATATTTATCTTCATTATTATCACTATCATTAGAATTATTTTTTTCACTTTCTCTTAATTTTTTTAATTTTTCTTGTCTACTTTTCTCTTGTTCTTCTAAAAATTCAGGTTCTTTTAAACTTTTTTCACTATTTTCTAATTGAATTTTGTCAATTTGAACGTTCTCATTAAATCCAGCTAATTTAGGAGTTGAAATATTATTATTATTATTATAAGGATTAAAAGAACCTTCTCTTAAATATATATTATTTTTATCTACATTATTATTATAATTTACAATTTCTTCATTATTATTATAATAATTATTTTGGTTGTTTTCATTTGAATTTTCTTCATCCTCATAATCCTGACCTTCTTCATATTGAGAATTATTTTGAGAATAATAATCATATTCTTGATCTGAATATGCTTTACTTTCTGTTAAATAATTATTTTGTTCTTGATTGTTTTCTTTTAAGTAATTTCGAAGATCAATTAAATTGTGTTTTTTAGTTTCTTGATTAATCATTTTTATATTTATTCTTTTTGAATTATATAAATTTAATTTTTTTATTTTTGATGAATAATTTTATTATAAAAAAGAAGAATTAACTGGAAAAAATAAGATAAATTAAGATTAAAATATGAAAATAAATTAATAAATAAGAATCTTATATCAAAAAAAATTGATTGATTATAAATAGAAAAAAATATTAAAGGTAAAAATAAAATGGCACATTTATCTTTTTAAAATTATAACAATCATTTAATAAAATATTTTATTTGAAAAAGATATTTTTT
>JAJJKW010000316.1:0-52090 GCA_023805745.1 Isotricha sp. YL-2021b | reverse complement strand
CCCAATCCCCAATCCCCAATCCCCAATCCCCAATCCCCATCCCCATTTCTATTTTTCAATATTTTTAGAATAATAATATATTTTTTCAAAAATAATTCTTATTTAATTAATAATTAAAAAGATTAAAAATAATTTAAATAAAAAATTATTAACCAAATTAAAGATTTTCATATATATAAAATTAAAATTTAAAAAAATCTCAATTTTCTGCTAAAAGAATATTATATTTCAATTCAATAATTTTGGTTTTAAGAAATCAAGGATATTAATTTACATTATATTAAATTCAAAAATTATATATTATTTGAATTTATATAGAAAATAAAAATATCTCATTCAATAAAAATAAATTTTATATCTTTATAAGAAAATATAATTTCATTAAAAATAGAATTATGGATATTAAAAGGTTTATATATTACATTTAGGAAAAAAAGATACTAATAAAGGAATAATGATTTTTATTTTCAATTAATAAATATTTTAAATCAAATTTTAAAGGGCTTTATTTAGTATTTACATATATAAAATGAAATTCTGAATATTATAGATTAATATATGACATATATTTATTTTTTTTAAGAGGCTATAATATAATCAATTATTTTAGTATTTTTTTTTGAACATTTTAATTAAAATTAATTTTTATTTGAATTTGATATGGAAAAAAATTATGATGATATAAATGAAAATAATTTAGAGGAAACAATTAGAAATTTAATAAAAGAGATTCATCAATTATATATTGAAAAACAATTAAATGATATTAATTTTTCAAATAAATTAGAAAAAATTCTCTTAAGTCTTTCTGTTTTTTCTTCTATTCAGGCTTTATCAAATTTAAATTATGATTTAATTTTTCAAATTGGAAATATTGATATTTTTTTACCTTTATTTGAAATTTTTTATTATCTTCAAGTTGATTCTCAAAATGATTTTTCTAAAACTTTTGAAAATCTTTTAAGATTGATTGAATGTATTTTATCAAAAAAACATATTTGGTATGTATCTCAAAAAAATAGATTTATTTATATTGTTAGTTTATTTATGGAAAAATATAATGATAATTATTTTCAAGATGGAAAATATTTTGAATATTTATCAAATATAAATTTTAAGAATGTAAAAAATTTTGATAATTATTATTTATTAACAGAGGATTATTGTAAATATATTCTTTTTAATTATAAGATTTTTAAAAAAAATAATAAAAATTCACAAAATAAATATATAGAAACTTTAAATAAATATTTAACAAAAATTTGTGTTGGAACACATATTAATTTTGATAATGTATTAATGAATTTTGAAAAAGATTCAAATGGTCAAATTTGGAAATTTTCAAAAAGTTTAATTAGAGGATATATATTTAATAAAGAAGGAGAAAAACAATTTTTACCTCTTCAATTTTGTTTATGTAAAAATAATGAAAATCTTATGATTGAAATTTTAACAATTTATAATGAATTTTTTTCTACTTTTAATTTAAATGATGATACAAAAAGAGTTAATTCATTTAATTATTTTATGGAAACTAATTTGTTAAATCAAATTCTTTCTTTTTTAAAATTAGATAACATATCTTTAAAATTTAAAATTATTGAGTTAATAAGAAATTTAACAATGAATTTTGAATTAAAAGGAGAAAAAAACAATGATGTAGTTTTTATTCAAAAAAAAAATGGAAAAGAAATAAAAATAACAAAAGATGATTGTATTGAAATTTTAAAATATATCAAAAATAAACGAACAAAATTAGAAAAAGAAATTGAATTAGATAGTGATAATGCAGAAAATATTTTATTATTAAGTAGTAAAAAACAAACATTTTTTGATATAGTAAAAAGTTTAACAAATTCTTTTTTAAATTTTTCTTTAAATAAATTAGAAATAAAAGAATATACTTATGTAGATGATTATTTTTGTGAACATAATTATAAAGAAATTATTAATAATATTTTATTATCTTTAATTAATTTAGAAAATGGAAAAAAACATTTTTATGAGGAAACAAATAATAAAAAAAATATAATTTCTCATATTTTTAATTATGATAAAAATGATATCAGAAGACAATTAATTCGTTTTTTACGTTCTTTAACTTTTATTGAACAAGAAAAAATGAAAGAATGTATTGAAGATATTTATTGTACAAAATTAAAAAAATGTAAAACAATTATTTTAAATATATTATTTAAGTATTGTCAAAGTTCAAAATTAAAATTATTAACAAAATCTTTTTTTTATTTTATTTCTTCATTTGCTTTAAAACATTTATCAAAAGTATTTATGGAAAATATGAATACAATAGAAGATTTTATTTATGATTACATAATTTATTTTAATGATGAAAAATTTAAATTAAATGATGAATATGAAGAAAATTATAAAAAATATATGGAAAATAATAAAATAATAAAAGAAAAATTACAATTAGATTCAGATGGAATTTATACATTTGACTCACTTTTATTAATTATTACAAAAACAGTAGAAGATGGAAAAGGAAAAAAATATCTTGATCAAGTTGAAAAATATGTTTATGGAGAAAAAGGTTTAATTTTAATAAAAAGTTTAATAAATATTGTTTGTTATCCTATTCAAGAATCTAAAAGTAAAAATTTCAATGATAAATTTCAATATTTTGCTGATAAATTTTTATTTGTATGTATTTCAGCATCTTTAGTTGGAGAAGAAAATTTAACAGAAATGAAAAAACATTTTTTACAATTATTTTCAGTATTAATTGGAATTTTATTTATTTATTTGAGAAATGAAAATATTTTTTATAAAAAAGCATTTATTTATTTTTTTAGAATTTTATATGCTTTTAATATTGCAAAAGAAAAATATAAAAAAAAACATTTTATATTATCAATTGTAATGGAATCTAAATTTTTAGACCATCCAATTAGTTATATTTATAATAAAATTAATGAATATTATGAAAAAAAAAAAGAATATTCTTTGATGAATGATGAAGAAAATCCAATAAATCCTTCTGATGTTATTAAAGAAATTGCAAAAACTTATAATATTGAAAATCTAAATTCAAATATTTTAAATAATAGAGATTTTTTTAATTTTATTTATACATTTCAATTTTCTTCTAATAATTATGAAGAAATTATTAATCCTGAAAGTCATTTTAATGAAGAAAATAATGAAATTGATGTTATTCTAAATGAAAAAAATACACTTCTTATTGATGAAAAACCTGATTTTAAAAAATTTCAAAAAAAAATAAATTCTGAAAAAATTTATGAATATATAGATAATTTATTAAGAAAAAAACAATATATTATAATTAAAAAATCTTTATTTTCTTGGAATGGTTTATATAGTAATTTAAAAGATTTTTTAAATTTTGAACAAAAATTAAAATTCAAATTATCAAATCATTTAACAAAAGATTATTCTCTTCAAATAATGAAACCTATTCTTGATTTTGATAATTATTATCCTTTTTTTGAGACTTATGATATAAAAAATATTTTTAGAAATAATTTTGATGATATTTTTCGAATTCAAACAAAAATTTTTAAAAATGAAAATTACAAAGATTATTTTCAAGAAGATATTTTAACAAATGAATATGATGATTTTAAATTGTTTCATTGTTATCTTATAAAAAAAATTACTAAAATATATAATATATTATTAGTAAGTTTGATAAAAAATGAAATAATAATATTTCATGTTAGTAAAGAAGAAAATATAAAAGGTTTATTTAATTTTGAAAAATCAAAAAAAGAATATATAACTAAATTTAAGATTTCAGAAATAAAATTTATTCTTAAAAAAAAGATAGAATACAAAGATATAGGAATAGAAATTTTTCATAAAAATAATAAAACATATTTAATTGTATTTAATGATGAAAATTCAAGGAATAATTTTCTTGATTTATTCATAAATCCAAAAACAGAAGAAAATAAATTTCAAGAAATAAAAGAAATAGGTATAATAAATACAAATTATAAAGATAAAAAATATTATTCATTACAATCATTAATTGATTTTTGGAGGAAAAGAAAAATATCATCATTTGAATTTTTAATGAGATTAAATTTTTATGGAAATCGTTCATATCAAGATTTATTACAATATCCAGTTTTTCCTTGGATAATATCTGATTATTCTACAATTAACCAAAATATAAATTATAAATTAAATGAAATACCTTTAAGAGATCTTTCAAAGCCAATGGGAATGTTAGAATTAAATGATAGAGGAAAACGTAGAAAAAAACAATATTTAGAATTATATTATGAAACTTTCAAAATTAATGAAAATAAAAAATATAATTTAGAACAAGATTATTTATATAATTATAATATTGATATGGAACAAATTCCTTATATTTATGGATGTCATTATTCAAATATTGCATATATTTCTAATTATTTTATTAGACTTTTTCCTTTTTGTTTTTCTGCAATTCAAATTCAAGGAGATAATTTTGATGTTGCTGATAGATTATTTAATTGTATTGAAAATAGTTTTTCAAGTTGTACAAGTGAAAAAATTGATGTTAGAGAATTAACTCCTGAATTTTATTGTTTTCCTGAATTTTTTACTAATTTGAATAATTTAAATTTAGGAAAATTACAATATCATTCAAATAATACAAAAAATAAATTAATTCAACTTTTTCAACAAGTTGAAAAAAAAAGTGAGGAAGAATGTAGTATTGTAAATAATGTATTATTACCTTTTTGGTGTCAAAATAATAAATATAAATTTATATTAACACAAAAAGAATATTTAGAAAAAAATGAAAATTTAAATTTATGGATAGATTTAATTTTTGGAATTAATCAAAATGGTGTTGGTGCTGTTGAAAACAATAATATATTTATGCCAAGTTGTTATATTGAAGCAATTAGTGAAAGATTAAAAAAGAATAATAAAATAGATGAAAATTATCTTTCTTATCTTGGAGTTTTTATGCAATTTGGAGTTAATCCTATTCAAATTTTAAAAGAAAAATGTCCTAAAAGAGAATTAATTAAAAATAAATTTAATGACAATATTGGTAAAGGAGATTTATTTCATGAAAAAAATTCAATTCTCACTTTGAAAATTTATGATAATTATCTTTTATGTTTAAATAATAATTTTGAATTATATAAATTCCCCTTAGATAATGAAAAAAATATAAGTAATGGAAATATGATATTAAAAATAAATGGAAAAGAAAAATACTCGAATGATTTTATTCAAATAATCAATAATGAAATTTTTTGTTTAATAATTTTATTGGGAAAAAAAAAAAATATATTAGAAATTATTAGTTTAAATAATTATATTGTAGATTTAAATGAATTTTTATTTTTAAGAAATTTAGATAACTCAAATTTTACTTATATTGTTGCTGATGAAGAAAATAATTTATTATATTGTGGAACAGAAAATGGAACAATATTTAATTTTAAAATTATCAAAATTAATGAAAAGGAGATTAAATTTGAAGATATGAATATTTTAAAAAATCATTCAAAAAAAATAAATTTTATTTATTATAATAATTCATTAAATTTATTAGCTGATTGTTGTGAAGATGGTTTAGTTAATGTATATAGAATTCCAAAAGGAGAGTTAATTAGAGTAATATATTTGGAAAATTATATTTTTGATTATGTTTTCTTATCAGAAAATCCTTTAAGTTGTTTATGTTTATATAGTGAAAGGAAAAATGAATTTATTTCATTTTCTATCAATGGTGGAATTTTGAAAAAAAATGAAGAACAATTTAAAAATATACTTTCTGTCCCTTTGATTGTTTCTGATGTGTATTTTTCTAATTATTTAATATATTTGAAAAAAGAAAATAGTGGAATATATTTAATTATAAAAAAATTACCTTATTTTGAAGAAATTCAAAAAATTCAAATTCATGAAAAAATAAATAAAAATTATTTAAAAATAATTTATGATAAAGAAGATAAAATTATTTATATTTATGAAAAATGTAAAATTTTAAAGAAAATAAGTTGTTTAAATCCATAGAAAAAGAAAATGTAAACATAAAAATTAATTTTTATTTTATATAAAATTAATAATTTTTTTAAAATTTAAAATAAACACAATTTTTTTATAAATATCAAAAAGAATTAAATTCAATATAGATAGAGAAATTTTAAAGTAATTAATTTATTTAATATTTTTATTTATTTTCCTTTAAAGAAGAAATTTTTAAATTAGTGGTATCATTATCTCTAAAAGTAAATATAGGATCATTTTTAGTTTTTAAGAATAAATCCTCTTTTTTTTCTTTAAATAATCTTGATATTCTTTCTATAGAAGGTAAAATTTCTTCTAAACTTAAATATGAATACATTATTTCAGTATAGGTACATAGTAATTCATATTGTTTAAATTTTCTTAAACAAGTATATGGTAAAAGATAATCATAAAAAGATGTTATTTTTAATTGCTGATATACAGTTTTTTTCTTTATATATTTTTCTAATTTTGAATTTTTAAAATTTAAAGTATTATTGTTAATTGTTTTCTGAAAATTTATTTTATTATTTGAATTCAAATCATATTTTTGAATTTCATTTAAAGTAAATCTCTGAATTTTAGAATAAATTAAATCATTTGTTGAATTTATTTCAGAATTTTTTTGAATTTTTTTATCTTTATTTATAAATTTAGAAATATTATAACTTGAAATTTGAGGTTTAATCATGCAAGCATTAACACATTCATGACAGATTAAAGAATCAGCAATATCAACAACTAAACTTTTTCTAGAAATATAAATTGTAATAAAATTACAAATTAAATAAACAAAATCAATAATACCTCCTATTTGACTAAAAATATCTTGAATTTTTAAATATTTTCTATCATAAATAATAGGATAATCAGCACATGAAAAAGAAATTTGACATACTAATGAATAATTAGTATTATCATAATACATTTCACTATCTGTATTATTTCTTCCAACAAAATCTAAATGAACATGATCAAAAATAAAAGAATAATAATTCTTATATTTATTGAAAAACATTCCATTATTACTCATATAAGTTAATGATGAAAAATAATAGATATATTTTTTAAAAGATAAAGGTGTAATTTCAAAATTTTCACTTCTAAATTGTTTATATAGAGGTTCTTTATAATTAAAATGGTCAATAATATCACTTAAATAAATTACTGATAGATAAGAATTATATAAGATATTATTTATTTCATCTATATTATTATTTAAACAATCATCAGAAACACAATGACCAAAATAAATATTTAAACTATGAAAACCATTTATAGAATCACCATATCTTCCAGATAATTCGATATTTTGATTAGGTTTAATACATAAATATTTTTCTAAATTATATTGTTTCATTTCTGGATATAATTTAGTATAATCTGAATTTACACATGATTCAATTTCAATTCTTGAATATTCAATATCTGCAAATGAATTATTTATTGGATTAAGTTTTTTAATCCAAGCACTTAAACTGAAAATTTCTTGATTAATTGTCAATAATTTTGAATCTGTATCTAAAAAACCAAACATTATTGGAATATCACTTAAATTTATTGAATGAAATTTATTTTTATCATTACATGTTAAAACTGAAAATGATGAATGATTTATTAATTCACATAGATAATATATTGAAATCCCTGTTAAAAATAAAATTGAAAAAGTACTTAAAATAATTCCAGGTATTGAAGTATAAGTACTTTTATTTTTATATCTTATGGAATAAGGCATTCCATATATATTTATATTTCTAAATACCTTTTTAAAGGAAAATTCATTTTTTTTCCCCATTTCAATTTATTATATTAATTGTTCTAAACAATTTATAAAGAAAAAATTTATAAAAAATCTTAATGGATAATCCAAAAAAAAAATCAACTTCAACTTCAACTGGATTTAATATTAAACTTTTTTCAAAAAAACAAAATTATTTATTTGGAAATATTAATCAAATTCAAGCATTTAATGAAATTAAAGATCCAATGTTTGATAATAAAGGAAGTATATATAATCAAATAATAAGAGATAAAATAAAAAAAAATAAAAAAGAAATTATAAATAATATGAAACCTTCTTTTCCAATAGATATTAATGAAAATAAATCTAAACCTTTTAATTATAATTATCTTCAAACTTTTATAACAGAAAATCCAAAAATTTCAAAAAATAAAAGTGAAGATTCAAATTCAATTAATATAAATAATATTTTTATTAATAAATTAGATAAAGAAATAAAAAAATTTGAACAGAATAAAGAAAAACCAAAAGTATTTAAAAGTTTTAATACAAATAATAAAAATTCTTTTAATTATAATGATGAAGATTTTCAAAAAAGTTTTTATTTAACACAAAGATTAAGAAAATCAAATTTTGAAGTAGTTGATCCAAGTGTGTTAGAAAAAAGAGAAAAAGCAATGAAAAAAATTCCATATATTATAAGAGCAATGGAAAAAAAAAGTAATTCAGTATATAATAAAAAAATGTTTGATAAAGATTATTCAAGTAGATATGGAAAACAAAATGTTAATATTGAAGAAATATTAATGAATCATAATATGAATGAAAGAAAAGGAGTTACTAGTCAAAAATTAAATAATTATTATTATACTATTCATAATGATCATATAAAAAAGAATTCAAATAAAAAATCAATAAATACTTCTTTAAAAAAATACACAACTATTAATCATTTTGACCTTCCTTCACCTTATTTTTCTTCTGATTATTGTTCATTCACATCTCAAAAAATAACTATATAACATCTAAAAATTATTTTTAAAAATTATAAAATGTTTCAACTTAATATATTACTTAGGTATAATTATAATCCAAATAAATAATTTGTTTAAAATAAAATTTAAGATATTTATGTTTTTAAAAAAAGGGATATAAAACTTGTGATTATTTTTAAAAGATCATGTTAAATTTAATACTTATAAGAATAAATTGCTATTATATATTATTTAATTTTTATATTAACATTATTTTGTTTAAATAATAATATATATTTAAATATAATACTTTTTCAGGATTAATTCTTATTTAATTATAAAATTATTACAAATAAATAGAGTATAAAATTCTTTGGAATTATTTGAACCAAATAAAATAATTAAAATCTCATAGATTTAATTTTAAATATTTTAAATAAATTAATATTTTTCATAAAAATCAATTTATTTATTAATTATATAAAAATTTTTTATAAAAATGTTTATAACATTTCACTTAAAAACAGAATTTTTCATAATTATAATTTTTGCAGCATTTGTTTTTTTAGAAGATTATATTATAAATTATACAGATAAAATTGAAAGATTTATAGCTTCTATTAGTCAAGTTTGTTTAATATTTTTTGGAAATTTAAATCAATTTAAAGCAAAAGAAGAAGAAAAAGACAAAAAATTAGGTTTAACTGGATTAATTTATTTTATAGCAATGATATTCTTAAATTTTATATCATTTTTTTTACAGAATAATATTGAAAATAAAGAATTATATGGAATAGATTTATTTTTACCAATAATTTTCTTTTTTATTCTTGATAGAATAGTATTTAATCATAAAATTTATCCTCATCATATTTTTTCAATGGTAATAAATGTATTTGTTATATTAATTATAATTTATATTCTCAATTCAGAAAATAATTCTCTTTACGTTTATATTTATGTTTTTCTAACAAGCTACTCTTATTCTTTTTATACTTTATTGATTAAAATGTTGAATATTAATTATAATATTAATATATTTTTAATTGCAAGTTTAATTGGATTAATGGAAATGATTTATCATTTAGGGTATATTAATGAAGTTATGAATGATATTTCAAAAATTAATATTTTCTCATTTTTATTTCTTATATTTATTAATTTTATTTATTATTTCTTATATTATTATATTATTTGGAAATTAGGTCCTATTCAATCATCAATCAGTGTTGTAATTGGGTATGTAATTATTTTCTTTTTAGATTTGGATTCATCTGATTTCCTTCTATTTTTTACTGCAATACTTTTATCAATTTTTTCTGCCTTCCTTTATTTAAATATAATTGAACTTAAATTCTGGGGATTAAATAAATTTCATATTCTTTCAAGAAAAGAAAATAAAAAAAAAATTAATGGGGAAAATTTAGATATTTATCATGATTTTAATGAAGAAAATTAATTTTAGGTATTTTTTTTCATGAAAAAAAATAATATTCTTTTTTTTAAATACTCAAGAATTTTAATATTTTAACCTTATAAATAAAATAATTAAAAATCACATACATTTCATTATTTAATCTAAATATTTAATAATCTCTTGATATATCAGTTAACTTTTGATCTTTACAAATTACATTACAAGTTTTATTCATAGAAGAAAAGATATAATTTACATCATTAGAAGGATCTAATTCAAAATTCGATAAATCTAAATTTTCTAAAGAAGTACAATGAGAAAACATCCAACTCATATTTTTAACTTTTTTAGTTATAAAATTAGATAAATCTAAATTTTTTAAAGAAGAACAATGTGAAAACATACTTCCCATATTAGTTACATTATCTGTTACAAAACTTTTTAAATTTAATGTTAATAAAGAAGAACAATCAGAAAACATCCAACTCATATTTTGTATTTTTTCTGTATTAAAATTAGATAAATCTAAATTTTTTAAAGAAGAACATTTAAAAAATAAACTTTCCATATTAGAAACATTTTTAGTATTAAAACTAGATAAATTTAAAGTTGTTAAAGAATTACATTCAAGAAACATATAAGACATATCATTTACTTTTTCTGTATTAAAATTTGATAAATTTAAATTTGTTAAAGAAGAACATTCTCTAAACATATATGACATATTTAAAACATTTTCAGTTTTGAAACTTGATAAATTTAAAAAAATTAAAGAAGAACATTTTCTAAACATATGACTCATATTTGTAACTTTATTAGTATTAAAATTTTGTAAATTTAAAAAAGTTAAATTTGAACATTCTCTAAACATAGAATTCATATTTGTAACATTTTCAGTATTAAAATTAGATAAATCTAAAGAAATTAAAGTAGAACATTCACAAAACATATAATTAGTTGTTTTTAAAGGTTTTTTACAAATAATTTTAATAATATATTTTCCTTCTTTTGGGAATTGATATTTAAAATTAAAATCTATTTTTTTATCATTTAAATATAATTCACATTTTTCTTTTAATTCATCTTCATTTTCTAATCCTTCATCAGAACAATTTGCTTCTTCAAAACAATTTAAAATTTGAACTGGTTCATCTATTTCTTTTATTTCATATTCACATATAATAAAATTATCTTGACTATATGTTTCTATTATATCTTTTTTTTCTTCTTTTTTTTGTTTTACTGGAGGTCTTTTAAATGGAAATTTTTTTCCTCTAAATTTTTTTGATTTTGATTTTTTTATTATATTTGATATATTATTGTTATTTTCATTATTTATTTCTTGAGTTGGAGTTTCTTTTTTTTCTTCTTCTTTTTTTTCTTCTTTTTTTTCCTCTTTTTTTACTTCTTCTTTTGGTTTTTCTTTTTCTTGTGTTTTTTCTTCTATATTAATTATTTTTATTTTTTCTAATTTTTTAATTTTATTATTCATAGAATTTAAACAATCTATATAAAATTCTTTATAATTATTAATAGTATCATCAAAATAAATTGATGAATTAGAATTATCTTGTATTAATTCCATTTTATCAAAAAGATTTTTAATATCATTTTTCATTTTTGTAAAATTATTAAGATTATCTTCAAATTCATTTATTAATGCTTTTATTTGATTTGCTTCAACATTAGTTAAACCAATTTTAGAAAAAGAAATAATCTTATGTGAATTATGTTCACTTAAACAATTTTCACATAAATTATATTTACAATTATAACAATAAGAATTATAATCTTTTGAATGTTTTTTACATAAAAAATCAAATTGAGGTAATTTAATAGGATTTTCTTTAATAACATTTTTTTTAAAAAAAGGATGATTAAAATAATCATGCCAAGAAATTCTTTCATTTTCATCTTTAATAAGCATTTTAGAAACTAAATCATTTAATTCTTTATCATCAATTTCTTTTAATTTTTTATTTGAATCAATTTCATTTAAAATATCTTCTTCAGTTTCTCCATTAAAAGGATATTCTTTAAAATATAAATAATATATTATTGTTCCTAAACTCCAAATATCACTTTTATTAGAAATTGATTCATTATTTAAAACTTCTGGAGCTGAAGTTAATGGAGTCTCTTCTATATTTATTGAATTAACTTTTGTTCTATCTGAAAATCTACTTGAATCAAATTCTGATAATTTTATTGTTATTTTATGTATGTCTTCCATAAATATTAAAAAATTTGAAAGTTTCATATCTTTCATTATTATATTTTCTCTTTGAATTACTTTAAAATTTTCATTTAATTGATTTAATATTTCTTTTATTTCATTTATTGAAAAAGGTGTTTCTCTTGTTTGTAAAAATTCTTCTAAATTACCAATTGATAATTTCATAATAATATAAAAATTTTTTTCTGTATTTAGAGTTGTTTTAAATGAAGTATTAGTTTCTATATTTATTTTTTTTAAAATTTCTTCTTCTTTAAAAGGTGTTCCTGATAATTTTTTAAATTTTAATTTGTTTATTTCTTTTATTGCAACATAATTTCCTGTTTTTTTATCTATTGCCTTATAAACTGAACCAAAAATTCCAGTACTTAAAACTGCTTTTTCAGTATAATTTGCCCAAATATCGTTTGACATTTTTATATTTATTTTTAATTTTTATATATTAAGATATAAAACGAATTAATTCAATGAAATAACATTGTTTCTTTTTTATTAAAAATATTATTTTCATTTATTAAGTATGGAAATATTTTTAATTCTTTAGATTTTTACTTTTTATAAATTAAAAGTTCAATCTTTTTCAAATAAAATGGTTTAATTTCATATATGTTATAAAATATTAATTATTTTTGTTATAAATTTTAAAATAAATTTTTTGATATTATTTTTTATGATGATATTTTTTTATTTTTAAACATAAAATTTTTCAAATTATTAAAGATTATCTTCAAACAATAAATATTCATCATTTCTTTTTCAAAGACTTTTTTCAAAAAATAATGAAAAAGATTTTTTATAATAAATTTATTTATTTATTTTAAAAATATAATAAATAGTGCTCCTAATATATTTTAAAAATAAAAAAATTAATAAAGAATATTCTAAATTATATAGTTTAAATACTAATAACAAATATTTTATTTATTAATTACCTCTTTAAAATTTTGAATAATTTCTATAATATGAGTACAATTAATATTATCACTTTCTCTTTTTTTTTTAAAATATTCTGCAGGTAAAGGTTCAATATTCATTTTAATTCTATCTTCATTATTTAATTTCATAACACTTGCTATTGTTTCTTTTAACATTGTTCTTAACATTTCACTTGTATCTTTTTCAAATATTTTAACAATTAAATCAGATATATTTCTTTTATCTATAAAATAATCAAATTCTATTAATTCTTTTTCCATTTTTTCAATAAAATCATTACATAATTGTTTATATGTTCCTTTATTTAACATATTTTGTTTTAAATCATTTATTTGATTTATATATTTTTTTTCTATTTTTCCAAAAGAATTTTTCATATCAGAAATTTGTTGTGTGTTTATTTTTATCTTTTTTTCTAATGAATTTTTATCATCTTTTAATTTTTTATTTTCTTTTTCTAAATTTTCTTTTTCTTTTTTTAATTTTTCTTCTTTTTCTAAATTTATTTTTTTATTTTCTTCATTTTTTTTAACATTTTCTTTTTCAATATTATTTTTTTCTTCTTTTATTTTTACATTTTCTTTTTCAATATTATTTTTTTCTTCATTTATTTTTACGTTTTCTATTTCTATATTTTTTTTTTCTTCTTTTATTTTTACATTTTCTTTTTCAATATTATTTTTTTCTTCTTTCATTTTTTCAAAAGTTTTTTCAATAGAATTTTTTTGTTTTTTTAATTCTTCAATTTCTTTCTTTAAATATATAACATCATTTATTTTTTCATCTTTATTTTTCATTTCTTCTTGAATTGAATCTAAATCTTTTTTAATTTTATTAATTTCTTGAATTTTATTTTGAATTTCTTTTTTTAATTCAGATTTTTCATTTATTAATTCATTATTTTTTTTTTCCAATTTACTATTTCCATTTCTAATTGAATTTATTTCTTCTTGAATATTCATTTGATTTAAATTTAATTTCTGATTTTTTTTCTCAATTTCAGTTTTTAATTTTAATAATTCAGAAATATCATTTTCTAATGATTTTATTGTAGCAGAATTTTCAGAAATTGATTTTTTATAATTTTCATTTTCATTTTTTATTAAATTTAACTCTTTAATTTTACTTTCAATTTCTTTTTCTTTTATTTCATTTTCTGATAATTTTTGTTTTAAACTTTGATTTTCTTTCTTTTTATTTTCAGATTCAATTTTTATTTTTTCAAAATCTAATTTTAAGTTATTTAATTTTTTTATGTTATCATTTTTTTCATTTTTTAAAATTTCTTTTTCATTGTTTAAATTTGATATTTCTATAAATTGTTTTTTATTGTTTTCATTTAATTCATTTTTTTCTTTTACAATTAATTCATATTCTGTTTTTAATTTAGAAATTTCATCATTTAATAATTCTAAAAGTTTATGATGTTCATCAGATATATTTTTTTCATTTGAATTCATTGATTTTATTTCAGTTGTTAATTTTGATATTTCTTCATTTTTTAAAATTAATTGTTCTTCTAATAATTTTAATTTTTTTTCTAATTCTTCCTTTGTTTGAATTTTTTCATTTATTTCTTTTTTTTTTTCTTTTTCTAATTCATCAATTTTTCCTTTTAAACTATTTATTTCATTATTTAATTTCTTGTTCTCAATATCTAAATCTTTTATTTTTTGGTTAAATTCTTTTTTGTTTTCCTCTTTTTGTCTATTTAAATCATCTTTTATTTGTTTAGTATTTTTTATCTCATTTTCTTTTTCTTCATTTATTTTTTTAATTTTTTCTTCATAATTATTTTTATCATTTTCTTTTTCTTCATTTATTTTTTTAATTTTTTCTTCATAATTATTTTTATCATTTTCTTTTTCTTCAGATAATAATTTTATTTTTTCTTCATAATTATTTTTATCTGTTTCTTTTTCTTCATTTAATTTTTTAATTTTATCCTCATAATTATTTTTATCATTTTCTTTTTCTTCATTTAATTTTTTAATTTTTTCTTCATAATTATTTTTATCATTTTCTTTTTCTTCATTTAATGATTTTATTTTTTCTTCTTTGGTTTGAATTTCATTTATTTTTTCTTCATTTAATTTATTTATTTCTATTTTATAATTTTCTATATCATTTTCATTCTTTTCTTTTAGTTCTTTTATTATTTTTTCATAATTTTTTTTTTCTTTTTCATTATCCTCATTTAAATTTTTTATTTTTTCTTCATGATTATTTTTATTATTTTCTTTTTCCTGTGATAAATTTTTTATTTTTTCTTCATATTCTTTTTTTTCTTTATCTTTTTCTTCATTTAAATTCTTTATTTTTTCTTCATAATTATTTTTATCTTTTTCTTTTTCTTCAGATAATAATTTTAATTTTTCTTCATATATATTTTTTTCTTTATCTTTTTCATTTATTAATTTTTTTAATTTTAGTTCATAATTATTTTTTTCTTTTTCATGTTTTTCATTTAATTCTTTTAATTGTTTTTCATAATCATTTATTTCTTCTTTTTCTTCATTTATTTTTTTATCATTCGTATTTATTTCATTTAATTCTTTTATTTTTTCTTCATATTGTTTTTTATTATTTTCATTTTCATTTTTTAAATTTTTTATTATTTCTTTATAATTTTTTTCCTTATCTTCCATTTCTTCATTTAATTTTTCTATTTTTTCTTCATAATTTTTTTTATCATTTTCTTTTTCTTCATTTAATAATTTTATTTTTTCTTTTGAATCATTTTCATTATTATTTTTTAAATTTTCAACAATCTTCTCAAAATTAATTTTTTCATTTTCATTCTTTTCTTTTAAATCAGTAATTATTTTTTCATAATTCATTTTATCTTTTTCCTTTTCTTCATATAAATTTTTTATTTTTTTTTCATATTCTTCATTCACATTTTCTTCTTTATTTTTTTTATCATTTTCTTTTTCTTCATTTAATAATTTTATTTTTTCTTCATAATTATTTTTATCTGTTTCTTTTTCTTCATTTAATTTTTTAATTGTTTCGTCATAATTATTTTTATCATTTTCTTTTTCCTCATTTAATTTTTTAATTGTTTCTTCATAATTATTTTTATCATTTTCTTTTTCCTCATTTAATAATTTTATTTTTTCTTCATAATTATTTTTATCTGTTTCTTTTTCTTCATTTAATAATTTTATTTTTTCTTCATAATTATTTTTATCCTTTTCTTTTTCTTCATTTAATGATTTTATTTTTTCTTCATAATTATTTTTATCCTTTTCTTTTTCTTCATTTAATGATTTTATTTTTTCTTCAGATTCTTTTCTTTCTTTATCTTTTTCTTCATTTAAATTCTTTATTTTTTCTTCATAATTATTTTTATCATTTTCTTTTTCCTCATTTAATTTTTTAATTGTTTCTTCATAATTATTTTTATCCTTTTCTTTTTCTTCATTTAATTTTTTAATTGTTTCTTCATAATTATTTTTATCCTTTTCTTTTTCTTCATTTAATAATTTTATCTTTTCTTCATAATTATTTTTATCCTTTTCTTTTTCTTCATTTAATAATTTTATTTTTTCTTCATAATTATTTTTCTCAGAATCCTTTTCTTTATTAAAAATATTTAATTTTTGTTCAAAATCAAGATTTTCTTTTTTAATTTTTTCATTCAATTCTTGAATTTTTTGTTCATAATTTTTTTTCTCATTTTCTTTTTCTTTAATAATTTGATTAACTTTTTGTTGAAATTTTTGTAATTCTTTTTTTAAATTTTCATTTTCAGAAAAACAAATTTTCCCATTTTCAATTTCTTTATTTAAATTATCATTTTTCTTATTAAATTCTTTAATATTTTTTTCTAACTCTTGAATTTTATTTAAATTTTTTTTTCCTTCTTCAGCATAATTATTAATTTGTTCTTTTAATTTTAAAATTTCTTTTTCTTTTTTTCCTATATCATTATCATATTTTTTTTGATTATTAATTTTAAAATCATTAAATTCTTCATTTTTTTTATTTAATTCTTTCATTTTTCCATTTAAAATTTTGATTTTTTCATTTGTTTCAGCTAAATCACTTTTTAATTTTATTCTTTCTTCCATTCCATTTTGAAAATCTTTTGTTAAATCTGATATATTTTTATTTAATTTTTTATTCTCTTCTATTATATTATTTTTTTCTTTTGTTATTTTTTCAATATCGGAATATAAATTATTTTTTAATTCTGTGTGAATTATATTTAAATCATTTTTTTCTGATTTTAATTTTTTGTTTTCAATTTCTAAATCAGATTTTTCAATTAACAATTGATTATTCATTTTACTTATTTCCATTTTTTCTTCTTTTAAATTCTTAAAACTACTTTTCAATTTATCTAATTCTTTTTGTAATACTATTTTTTCTTTTTGAGTATTATCAAGTTTTCTTTGTAAATCTGTATCATTCATTCTTCCTTTTAATAGATTAATTATTTCAAATAAATAATAATATTTTTTTCAATTTTATAATAATAAATAATATTTATTTATTGTATGTTTTTTTAATATATTAATTAATTAATTTTTCAAAAAAAGAAGAAATCTATTGAATTTTATTTTTAAGTGATATATTTTCATTATTAATAGAAAGAGAGATAAAGTTATCTGAAAGAATTAAATCCTCTTCTTCTTTTTTAGAAAGTCTTTTATATTTGAGATATGATTGGTGTAAATTCTTCATATATGGTTTATTATTTAAATAAAATTTTTCTCTTTTAATTTTTCTTATGACAAAAACAAAACTTACAATATATATTATAAAAATAGAAATAGCAAAAAAATAAAATATATTAAATTTTCTTTTTTTACTTAATACATTAAATGTTTGAGAAAATATATTTTTACAAAAAGATAAAGTTTTATTTTCTAGAAGAGAATATCCATGACAAAAATCTGAAAATTGAGAAAAAACTAATATATAAAAACCTTTTTTTGGAAAATAACAATTTAATTTATTTTCTATAAATTTTCCTTCAATTTTATAAAAATATTTTTCAGTGAAAAAACCTAATGTCATTATGTTATTTTTATTTAAAATAGGAAAAATTAATTTTGGATTATAATTACTCAAATTAATTTTATAAGAAACAAAAGGAATTATATTTAATGACCCTCTTTTAATAATAATAATATTTTTATTTAATTTATCATAAATATAAGTAAAAAAATAATCAAAAGTTAATATTTGATCAATTGAAAATTTTTCATATTCAGGAAATAAAAAAGCTTTATTAATTAAGGGATCAGTTTCATTATTCACTAAAAATTCAATAAAATAATCTCTTTCATAAAGTTCATTATTTTTAAAATATATTCCAATAAATTTATTTCCTGTAAATGGATTCATAAAATAATCAATTTTAAAAATATTTTTGAAAGATAAAATTGAAATAATAGAAGAATCATATTTTGATAAAATAATTAGTCCATTATTTTCTTCTATTGAATAAATATAATTTTCTAAAACTTCAAAAGAAATAAAATCACTAGAAATATATTGATAAGTATAATTTTTACTAATTTTAATATTTTCCTCAATCGAATATTGAATTATTTTTTTTTCATTTTTTAAAGATAAATAAATATTTAAATCATAGCTTTTAATATCTAATATATTATTATATATATATTCAATTTTATTAATATAATCAATTATTATTTTTTTATATGAATCTAAGGAAAGAGAAAACACACATATTTTATTATTTATAACAGTAAATAAAAAAGCTTCTTTAATGTTATAATTTGCTTTATATCTTACATAAAAATCACTTATATATCCATTACATTTTGATTCTTCAATTTCAGTTAATTTTTCATAATTAAATGATGAGTTCAAAAAGTAAATTTCTCCATTTAATAAACCAAAAGTATATTGTAAATAATATTCAAATTTTATGAAATTTTTATTGATTTTTCCCATATTTAATAATTGATAATTATAATGGATTAAATCTAAAGAGCAATTAATAATTTTATTATTCTCTTTTTCTTTATTATTTTCATTAATTACATTTCCGTATTTTACTTTTTTTGGATATAAAACATCCTCATTTTCTTTATAATTAATTAAAATATCAGATTTGTTTAAAATTATATTATTTTTTATTAATGAAATTAAACTTGGATTACCATTTCCAAAATCTGTATTTTTTAATGAAAAATGGATTCTAGTGTTTTCTTTTTTATATGTTTCAATTATTGGTGAATGATAGTTTTCATAATTTGAATTTGATATGTGTATATATTTATTTGATAATTCTAATTCATTTAATGTTTTAGATTTTTCTAAATATAATTCTTCTGATTTGAAAAGAGAATATATTTGACATATTGTTTTTGAAATTAAAATATTTAAAAGAAAATTTATTTTTTTCATTTTTATTATGGCAATAATTTAAATTGATTATGTATTTAAAAATTAAAAAATAATTAAAAATATAATATTTCCTAATAATAGTATAATAAGATTTATTAAAGATTATAAATTTTATAAATCAAATTAAATAATTCTAAATCAAAAATATTTAAAAAATATATTTTTAATATTATTAATTAACTATATTCTCAAAAAAATGATGAAAATAATTTTATGTTATTTGATAACTAATTTAAAATTAGTTTATATTTCATTTATTCTTTTTAATTTAAAAATTAAATTTTAATAATTCTAAAAAATATCTCAAAAAAATTTGTGAATATTAAAAATCTATTTGGTAATAAATCTTTAATATTAAAACTCTAAATTCATCCAAGAATAATTTTTAAAATAAAATTATAAATTTTTTAAGAATAAATTATATAAATCTTTTAAAATATGAAAATTGTTAATTACATTTTTTCTAATAAATTTAAAAGATATTACAATTACACTTAATCCTTTTTCTTTTTAAATTCAAATTAATTAATTTTTTTAAGTTTTTAAATTTTACATTATATTATTTTAAATTATTTAAATAAATAATTATTAAAATTAAAAATGCTGGAAACCTTTATTTATTAATAACAATTAAATAAAAAAAATAATGAATTATTATTAAATAAAAAAGGATAAAATAAAATAAATTTTTATTTGTTAAAAAAACAATTTTTTTATTTAAAAAAAACAAATTATAAATTATAAAAAACATCTATCCTAAAACCTTCTTTTTTTCATTTTTTTGGTTAATTATCTGTTCAATTTTTGTATCATTAGCATTAGGGAATTGAATAGTTTCACTTTTAACTTCATCTTCTAATTCTTTAAAATCATCTTCAATTCCTTCCATTTCTTCATCTTTAATTTGTTGAAAAAATTCATTCATTTCATTTTGTTGTTGTTTTAAATCTTCAAATTCATCTTTCATTGCTTCAAATTTTTCAATATTTAAATCACTTTGTAATTTTTTAATTTCTTCTTTTCCTTTATTTAATACTTCATATATATTTCCCATTTGAACTGCATTTTCAAACATAATTTTTTGTTGTTCCATTAAACTTAATGCTCCTTCATATTTTTTTATTTCTTCTATATAACGTTTTCTTTTTACTAATAATTTTTTTGCTGCATTTTTATTTCCTTCTTTTAATTTTGCTTTTGCTTCTAATTGAAGTCCATTTGCCTTTTTTTCATAAAAATCTATTTGAGTTTCTAAATTTGATATTCCTTTATCTAATTCTTCTATCGATTCTTTTGCTTTTTCTTCTTTTGATTGAGATTGTTTTTTTTTACCAAATAATCCTGCTACGTTCATATTTTTTTTTATATTTTATTCCTTTTCATTCTATTTATCATATAAAATAGCTTTAATTTATTTTAAAATAATTTATTTTTTTTATTATTTCAAAAATTGATTAAATATTTAAAAATATTTATTAATTTTAAATTAATTATAAGCTATTCAAATTTTTCATTTTATTTAATACTTTAATTTTATCAAGCATTTAATTAAAATAAAATTGGAACATTTTCATATCTTTTTATAGTAAATAAATATATAAATATTTTTATAATGAATACTCTTCAATTGGTTACATTTTAATAAATATATTAAATTCAATTATAAAAAATGTAATCTTAGTTAATAAAATATTTATTGAATATTTTTATTCAAAAAATTGAAAATTAATTGTTGGGAATTTTTTTTGGAAAAAAGTTGAAATAAATAGTTATATTTATAGTTAGTTTTATATTTTAGACTATTTTTCCAACCAATAATATAGAAAATTATTTGTTATTTTCAAATTTTATTGAAAGATGAAGGGTCAATTTTCATTTATAAATTAAATCTATATTATAATTATCTATTTTCTAAATTATTTTCTAATTTTTATTCCAATTAATATTTTATTTATTGGATTAATTTACATTCAAAAAATATTTTCATCAAAAATTTATTTTTTGAGAATTAATATTTTATAAGAGATTAAAAAAGAAAAATGAATATAACCCAATTGTATTTTGATGAAAAGGAAAAAAATATTTTTTTAAATAAATCATTAAAAAAATAATTTATTCTTAAGAACAACATCCTCCACTTGGAATAGATTTATTTTTACTATATTCATCCATAAGCCAATTTCTAATATAAACACCATCCATCATCGAATAAATTAATTCAAAAAATTCTTTAAGAAAAACTTTATTTTCTTCTTGATTAACATCTAAATCATTTATTGTCGGAGTTTTAGTATTTTTAAAATATTTATCATATAAACTTTCATAATTACTCATAATAAATTTTGCCAATTTTTTTTGTCTAGATAAATCATAAACTTCATTTAAAATCCTAATTCCTTCTTTTGGAAGTTGAGTCATAAAGGAATAAACTAATAAATTTGAATTTGCTTTTATAACATTTAAAATATATTCATTTAAATTTAATCGAGTAATTGTTGGATAACATTTTGAAAATAAATCAATTAAATCTCTTATTTTATCTTCTTTTGAACCTTGAGACAAAAATATTAAAATTGTACCTAAATTTTCTATTTTTGCTTCTGTTCTTCTTAAATTATCAAAATAATCTAAATGATTAATTCTATATTGATTCTCTTCAATATCAATTTTTGGAAGAATAAAATTAGAATATTTAAAATAATCTAGTGAATATGGTTTTTCAGTATTATCTTCTGGTGTTGTTTGTACTATACATTCCATATATTCTTTATAAATATTTTCAAGAGGCATTTTTGAAATTGGAATTTCATTAAATATTTTTTCTATTGTTTCTTCTTCTAATTCTATTTTATGACAATCTAAATTATTTCCCATTTATATGTATTTTTTATTTTTTTTAATTTATAATTCTTAAAAAAATTATTTATTTTTTTTCTTATTTATTCTTTCATATTTTTTTATTTTAATGTTTCACTTTAATTTTCTTTTTTATTTTTCTAAATTAAAACTTAATATTATCATAAACAATTAGAATATGTAAATAAAAATACAAAAAAAAATTGTATTAATAAAAAAGAAAATATTTAATATGTAAAAAGATAAATAAATAAAAAAAAAAATTAAATCTGTCAATGTTTCAAGCAAAAAGTAAAATAAATAATATATATTCATTTCCTTATTCAAAAATACCATCTCAAAATTCAATATATATAAATAATTCACAAACAAATAAAAATCAAATATTCTTAAATAAAAATGGTTATAAATCATCATTAAGTCCAAATCAAATAAAAGAAGATTTTTCAATAAAAATGGTAAATTCTCCAGAAATAAAAATTAATTTTGATTCAATTTCATCATCACCTTTTATTCCAAAAAGAATTAAATTATTTCAAAAGAATAATAATCAATGTTCTTTTGAAAGTTTAAGAACTGCAACTTCGACAGAATCTTTAATTTCAAATTCTAATTGTCAAAGACCTTTTAATTTAAGACAAAGTTATGAAAATATTCAAAATACTAATTTATTCATTAATAATAATAAGAATTGTAATAATTTACCTATTTGTAATATTAGAAGAAGTATTAGTAATTTTAACGAAATTTTTTGCCATAAAAATTATTTTTTGAATAATATACCAGTTAATAATTTATTTACACCAAATATTATTAATAATAATGATGATAATAATTATGATAAAGAACAATTATATAATAATAATAATTGTGAAAATGGTTTAAATGATATTATAAGAGATTCAATTAAAAAAAATGAAAAAATTCATTTTAATAAATTTAATTCTATGAAAGAAAATTCTTCAAGTGATAATACTGTTATATTAACTATTAGAATTAAAGTTTCTAAAAATGATTATAGAATTTTTAATTTGAAAAAATATGATGATTTATTTATATCTATACAAAAATTTTTTGATTTAAATCAAATAAAATCTGAATTAATAAGACCAACAATAATAAAAATTTTTTCAACATTAAATAAAATATTTTGGTTATGTAATAGTAAAATTGGAATTTATGATCAAAAATATTTGAAAACATTATATCAAATTTGGTTAAAAAACGGAAAAAATATTCCTAAATATAAAGAAGAAGAAAGTGATTCTTCTTTAAGTGAAAATTCTAATAAAGAAAGTAAATCATATCAAGCTGAAAATTCTCTTGAAAATAATGATAATAATAGACAAGATACTGCAAAAAGTTACTAGATTAAAATAATAAATAATAATTTTTCTATAAAATATTATTAGGTTATGTGAAGAAATTGAAAACATTTTTTTGAAATTTAATTTTTTATTATTATTTTTATTGTTTTAGAAAATAAATATAATATTTTACTCAAATTATTATTATCTTTTTTGTTATAATAAGTTAAAAAAAATATTATATATTTAATTATTATAAGAAAAAAAATTTAAAAAAAACATGTCTTCAAAAGAAAATTCCCTTAATTCAGATAAAGAACTAGAACATTTTTATGAAGAATGTCAATCTAATATGGAAGAAAAAATGAAAAATAAAAAAATAGGAAATATAAAAAATCTAAATAATAATACTATAAATTCATCTATTGATATGACAAATTATCAAGTAAAAAAAATATTATATGAAAATTATAAAAATTCTTCTGTTCATAGATCTTATGTCGAAAGTCCAAAATGTAATAAAAAAAATAAAGAACATTCTTCTTCAAATGATATTTGTAATTATAAAAATTTAAAAGATTCAAAAACAATAATTGATAATACATTTGATTCATCTAAAAATAGTAATTACTTCAAAAGAAAATTATCAAAAAATAATAGTAAGAAAAAATTAAATACAGTTTTATATAATGAATTTAGAACCTCAAATATAATTGATAAAAATATAAAATTTAATAATATTTTAAATAATAATAATTCACAAAATAAAAAAGTACAAATTTTACATTCTTCAAAATGGAAATATCGTCCTTTATCAAATAGAGTATATAAATTAAATAAACCATCTTTATCTACAAAAAATATTTTTGAAAAAAATCCAAATAAAAGAAATGAGAGTGAGAATAATATAAAAGAAAAAAATATAAATAATAAAAATTTAAAAAAATCATCTTCATCAATTAATTTAACTCAAAGTGGTTTAAGTCTTCCAAATGAAAAATATTATAAAAAAAATTCAGAAAATGAAATTTCTAAAATTTATTCATTAAGAAAATATATTTTAAATAATCTTGATAAAATAAATAAATTAAATGAAGATGAAGATAATCCAAAAAAAAGTCAAGAAAATAAACTTAGAAAAATTTATGATGATAATATTAGATATATGAATAAAAAAAATAAAAGAAATGAATTATTATATCAAAAAAAATTATTTGATGAAGTAAGTCAATGTTCTTTTCATCCAAAATTAACTCAATCAACAATAAATTTAATTGAAAAATCAAATTATGAAAAAAGTAAAAAAAATGATGATTTTTATAAAAAATCAATTCAATGGAAAAAAAATCATGATAAAAAATTACAAAATGAAATAACAAAAAAAGAAAAAAAAGAATTTGAAGAATGTTATTTTCATCCTATAACAAATACAAAACAACATGAAGAAGTTTTAGAAAATTTAAAAGATAAAAAAGATGATTATATTTATGAAAAAAATATGAAATGGTTAAATCAAAGAGAATTAAATAAAAAAAAAGGAGAAATGGAAAATGAAGAAAAAAGAGAAATTGAAATTGAAAAATTTAAAAATCAAAATAAGTTTCTTGTGGATTTAGGTAATGAAATTAATAAATTAAATCCTGAAAAAAATTTAATATATAATTTATCCAAGCCAAAATATATAAATACTAAATTTGAAAAAATTAAAAATATGGATATAAGGAATAAAAATTTAGATGAAAGATGTAAATGGTTAAATTTAAAAATTGATCAAGATGAAAATTTTATTCCTTATGATAATTATTTGGATAAGAATAATTTAAATTATTCAATAAATAATTTAAAATTTAAATCTAATAGTTATGATAATTCTATAGAAAATAATTATAATTTTCAAAAAGATATTAAAGACATTGTAAGTTTAATAAAAACGTTAAAACAAGTTATAACTGAAAACAAAAATGTAATTAAAAATAATTCTTAATTTTTTTTTAAACTATCTTTTTAACTTTTTTTTTTTAATATGAATATGAATATGAATTTGAATTAAATTAAATTTTTTTTTCTAATAGACAATTTAAAAAATGAGAAAAAAGAAATTGTTCATACTTTTTTTAAAATAGATATTTTTAAAATAGTTAAAGAAAATGAACATATATATAAGTATAATAGTAGAGTTAAAACAATATAATGAAGAATCAAGTTATGCAAATGAAAAAATATTTAGAAATAGATAATGATTATTCAACTGTTGATTCAGATTTTTCTTTAAATGATATAATAAATAACAATGAAAATGAAATAAAGTTTCAAACAAATTCAATTAGAGATTATAATTATAAAGCAGTTGGAATTTATAAAATTGGAATTCCTGCAGATCAATTTAAAATTAGAAGAAAAATATTAGGAATAAAAGGGAAAAATTTAAAAGAAATAATTATTAAACGTGCTTTAATTTTTAATGATTATACTACAAAAATAAGATTAAGAGGAAAAGGAAGTGGTTATAAAGAAGGAAAAAATAAAGAAGAAAGTCAAGAACCACTTCAATTATGTATTTCTTCACAAAATATTTATTCTTTCCATTTTTGCTGTGAAGAAATTGAAAAATTATTAAATAAAATATATTTGGAATATTATGTTTATCAATACCAATTGATGAATAATGGAATTAAAGATAATCAATTACTGTATCCTATTTTAAAGAAAAAAATAGATAAAAAAGTTTATTTGATTGATAGAAAAATCAAATTTTAATTTATCTCAAAAAAGAAATAAATTACATATATATACTTAGAGTTTAATATAATGTATTTTATATTTTAATAGTAAAATAAATGTTATGTTGAATTAAACTTTTTTTATAATTTTAGTATTCTTTTCCTTTTTAAGAAACTATTTTTATTTATATCAATTAAAAATTAATCTCTTTTTTAATAAAAATAATTTATTTAATATTATAAAAAATTTAAAATATTAATTTTTAAATAAATAATTAAAAAAAAGAAATTAGAATATAAAAGCTAACTTTTTATAAATTAAAGCTTTTCAAATATTTATAATTTTTAATAAATAATATATTTAATTTTAAAAAAGTCTTTTTCTTTTGAATACTAAAACAATGACATAGAGTTAATGTCTCAATTATTTCAACAAACATTTTGTTATATAATTACTTTTTTCATAAGATTTAGAAGAAAATAAATAATAAAAAAATAAAATTAAAATAATTTATTACTACTATAGAAAAAAGAATCATTTTATCAAAAAATCACCTTCTCTTAAATTAATATTTATAATATCTTCAATAATAAACTTTTAATTTATTATTTTCATAAAATAAGAAAATGTCTTTTATTTATGAAAATTCATATTATATTAATAGAATTAAATAAATATATATAAAAATGATTTTCTTCAATTTATTCTTTCTATTGTTATCAAATATTATAAAAAAATCAATCCAAGATCATTTAAAATACAAATTTAAAAAAGTCTCAAATCCAAAAAAAACAGAAATGGAAAACCTTCTTCAAAATGATTTAGAAATAACAATAGAAATAGGAACACCTCCTCAGAAAGTAAATTTAAATTTAAGAAGTCAATTATATTCATTTTTTATAGCAGGTTCAGAAGTAAAATTAAATTTACCAAAATTTGATGAAAAAAAATCATCAACTTATAAAAAAGAATATGAAAAATCAATCAAATTTATAGATTATGAATATGCAAGAGGATATAAAATATCAGAATCATTAATAATAAATAATAAAAAAATTAATAATATTACACTTATTTTAGCTTCTGAATTAAATTATTTTGAAAGTGGAGCTTTAGGTTTAAAATTAGTTAATAATCATGAATTTACAGATGAGTTAAGTTTTATTTATCAATTAAAAAAATTAGCTAATTTTGATAATTATGGATTTTATCTTAATTATAATAGTGAAGAAGAAGGAGAAATTGTTATTGGAACTTATCCACATTTAATTAATAAAGAATATTTTGAAGAAAATTTTATGTATAAAAATACTGGTTTAGAAAAAGGAAAATATGTTAATTGGTATTTTAATTTTGATTTGTTTAAATATGATAATACAATTATTCAAAATGTAACTACAATTAATAGTTTATTCGTAATTGAATTTAGTTTAATCTCGGCCCCTCTTTCTATGAAACAATTCTTTAACAATAATTATTTAAATAAAATTAATTGTCATCAAAATATTGTAAATAATTATTATGTTTATAAATGCGATAATAATTCTAAAATAGATGATTTTAAAAATATTTCTTTTGTATTAAAAGATATCAGTTATCAATTTAATTTTACTTATAAAGATTTATTTATTAAAAAAGGAAATGATTATATTTTTTCAATAGTATTTAACATGAATTCAAGTAATATAGATTGGATTATGGGGAGTCTTTTTATCAAAAAATATCAATTAATATTTGATTTGGATAGAAAAATAATTGGAATTTATATCAACAAAAATAATAAAAAAAAAACATTCAATTTTATACTTCTATTTTTCTGTATTTTTGCTACATTTAATTTAGGGTTGGTATTATATATATTTACTTTTAAGAAAAAACCAAGAAAAATAAGAGCTAATGAATTACAAGATAATTATTTTGATTACAGTATTACTTAGAAAATTTAAAACAAGATTTAATAGAAATAAACTTTATTTTACAATGAAAAGATTTAACTTAATATATAAAAAAATTAATGTAAAATTCTTTTTTATTTTTCTTTCTAAAATATCCTCATTTCAGCATATTAAATGTATTAAAGTAAAATTTTTGAAATTAATTAATATACGTAAAATTATGTAAAATATATTACAAATATGTTTGGATATTTTTAGCCCTTATCAGGAGTGTGAAAAAGGATTTATCGATGATTAATGAATTAGAGGATGGCTTATTTATTATAGAACAATTTTTAGAAATATTTATATTTCTCATCACTTATTTCTAATTCTTTTTTTGTTTTTCATAAAGCAAATTAATTTAATAAATATAAAAATCATATTTCTTAAACAAAAAACCTAAAAATCATAATTTCAAAGATTTAATTTATATATACTTTATATTGATTCTCTATTCTAAATTATAATTAAAATTAATATTAATAAATCATATATAGTATACTAATATTTTTTTTATTATATAACAATAAATTATCTAAATTGAATTTTATATTATTGATGTACAAAAAGAAAATATATATTCATATTCAAAATGAATTACTATAATCAAAAAATTTAATGCAGTATTAATATTAAAAATTATCAGATATATTAAATTAATTATAAATATTGTTTAAAATCACTTAATTAAAAATTCAAAGTAAAAATATATAATTTTATAAATCTTCAAGAAAACAAAATATTATTTATTTTCTTCAATCCAAATTTCTAATTCCTGGGTACTAGTGATCACAGATGTTGGTATAATTCTTAATATAAATCTTGAAATTTTTAAAAAATTAATAACTTTTTCAACATAAAAAATCATATTATGAAAACATAAAAATAAAACTATTACTATTAAACAAATAAAAAATAGAGAAATTATATTTTTTTTTTTTTTTAAATAATCAGATAAAGAATCAATAAAATTTTTAGCAAAAATATTAGATATAGGAGAAATATAATTATAAAAAATAAATTCTAAATCTCTAAAGTTTTTTTCTTCATATAAATAAATAGTTTTAAATTCAACATTATTTCCATTAATTAAAGTATAATTTTCTCCTTCATATATATTAATTAAATCAAATAAATCTTGAACCATTTTCTCAATTAATTTTAATAAACCATCAGTATTATTTGCACTTTTAATTAGTTCAATATTCATACACATTTCAATTTGTGTTGAATTGTTTTCAAATACTGCTTCACAAGCATTTAATAAATATTTATTATTATAAAAATCTTTTAATTTATTAAATAAACTGATTCCTTGAGTTATTTTTTGTATTTCATTATTATCTACAATTTCACTATAATTTACTTCACTTGAAAGATCACATTCACAATCACTGAGAGTACATTTAATATCTAAAATTGATGCCCCAGCAATTATTAATTTTCCAAATATATATTTTTCAGCATTTATTAATTTATTTGATGAATTTATCATTAATAATGTATACATATATATTGGAATTAAAAATCCTACTATAGCTACAATTAATGTTATTGAATATATATAAGATGTTTTTAAAAGATTTAATTTAATTATTTTTTTTGTATTTGAATTAAAACCATCTATTTCTTTTGAAGAATTTTGTTGATTATTTAAATTTTCATTTTGTGTTTTTTGCATTTGATTTATTTCATTTAATTCAGAACGATTTGAATTTTGTTTTTGAAACATTACTTTTTTTTCTTCATATTGTAGTAATAATGAATTGAATAATTCAATTTTTTTTATAGTTTCTTCAATTTTATCTAATTGAATTTTACAAATCTTTTCAAGTCCTTCTTCCATATTATCATTAATCAAAAATAATACAATCCAATAAATAGTACTTAGAATAAAATGTGATATACTAAAAAAGAAAAAATATTTAAATATAATTGTTTTCCATGAATTATTATATTTTTGAAATAATTGTGGTATAATTTGAATTTTTTTAAATAAACTTGGAATAATATTTAAACAGCTATTTTCGATTGATAAAAAAAAAATATAATCTAAATAATATTCTGAATTTTCATTTAAATCAATACTTGAATTTAAATAAAAATATTCATTTAATAAAAGAGAATTAACATCAGCCATGATTTGAGAAAATCCTGAAGGAAAAGATTCTTTTTCAGTTAAATAATTATAATTAAATGTGAGATTTTCCTTTCCCCAAACATATTTATTTAAATTCTCTTCATTTAAATAATCTCCAACATAATGTTCAAACATACCAAATCTTTGTGTAATATTACCATACCAGTAATAACTTTTTTTTTTTAGTAATTTAAAATATTCATCTTGATCATCAATAAATGTGTTAAATGTATATATATCATTATTAATGACATTTTCATAAAGTGTTTTTAAAGAAATTAAAGAACCAATTAACTTATTCATTATATCTAAATTTCTAAGTAAAGCAATATTTAAATCATTTACTTGGTTTAAACATTTAAAAAGTTTCTTTAAATTATTTAAATATAATATTCCAAATATTGCAGTTAAAATTCCAATAAGGAAGACATTAATATGAATAAATTTCAAAGCCCAAAAATTTGAAGTATTATTTAATAAATTATTTTTTAATTCTTCAATTCTATTTTTTCTTAACAAATTAGAATTATAACCTGATTGAGAAGTTTGAGAACCATTTTCATCATCAATTGCTCCTTTTTTTTTTCCATGAATAATACTTGTTTTTTTAATATCTTCTTTATTTATATTTAATAATTTTTGAAAACGATGATTTTGTGTAGATAATATAAAAAAATTTTGAACTTGTTCTAAAATATTTTTTTTTTCTTCTTCTAATAATTCAAATAAAGGTTTTATAGCATCTGCTTTTTCTTTTTTATATTGTATTATTTGAGGAGTTATATTTTCAATTGAATCATCATCTGTATTTACACATTCATTTTTATTATCAATACATCTTATAATATATGCAAAATTATTATTTCCAAACATTTTCCTATCAAATGTAAAATTAAATTTATATGGATTTGTTAAAGAATTAAAATTACATGAATCAATATATTCTTCTAATTCTTCAAATTTTCCTTGTTTAAATAAATTTTTATATTTATTAATAGTTTGATAAAAAATTTTTTCTTCATTTAATCTTTGAAGTTCAATTTTAGAATTTTGAATAAAAGAATCTTGAAAAGTATTTTTTTTTGTATTAAGAAGATTATTATTATTTACTTTATTTATTGTTATATTATAAGGATTTGGAGTAGGAGTTGGAGTAGGAGTTTCTTCTTTTGGAGTTTGTATAATAATATTTGGTGTTTTATTATTTTGTTTTAAATCTTTTTTATTTGTATTAGATGTACTTGAATTTATATTATTTTCATCAATCAATAATTCTGAATCTGAAAAATTATCTAATGATTCATTATTTTTATCATCATAATTTGAATTTTCTTTTACATAAAGAGGAGTTAATTTCTTATCTGAATTTTGTTTATTATTCATTTTTGTAAAATGGGAATATTTCATTAAAAATTTAGGAATATTTATTTCATATTCTAATTCTATATTTTCATTTATTTCTACATTTTCATTTATTTCTTCTTTTTTTTCTTCTTTGTTATCTAAATTTTCATTATTTTCTTCTATTAATGAAGAATCAATTGTGTTATTTTTTTTTAATCCTTCTTTTTTATTTTTATTATTTTGAAGAAATATTTTATAAAAATTGACAAATTGTTTACAAATAACATAAAATGGAATTTCATTTTCTTGGAATAATAAACTATTATCTAATTTTAATATTTTCATTATTTTTGAACTTGTTCCTTGTATATTTAAAGTAGAATCTAATAAAATTATATCATCAATATTTTCTTTTGAAATAATTCCAGCAAAATAAACATTTTCATTTAAAGTAGGAAATAATTTTACAATTATATTTAACATAATAATTGAATTATCTTTATTTTTACCAAAAGTTTGAAGAATCTTTTTATCTAAAATATTTTTTTCACCAATTTCATAATATCTAGTAATAAAATCAGTATGAAATTTACTATACATTTTAGGCATTAAAATATTTAAATTTTTTCCGAATAATTCACCATAATCATATTTAAAAATTTTTTCACTTTCAAGAGTTGCTTTTTCAATTAAACCTTCTTTACCTTTATCTCCATTTGCTATTATTATTCCTGTATCTTTATTAAATAAAATTGAATAATAATTTAAACCTATTTGTTCAGAAAAATTTTCATTTTTCCTTTTTAAACTTTCTAAATCTTTTTTTTTTATATCATCATCATTAATTTGTTCTATATATTCACAATATAATTCATATAAATCATTTACTCCAAAATAAATTCCTATTAATTTCTTCCATAATTTTTCTATATTTTCTTTGACTATTTTTATTTTATTTGTTAATTCAAATATTTCATTAAAATCAATTTGCTTTTTTGAATCAATTAAAGCACTATGAAATATTTTCCAAAATTTTAAAGATAAATCAACATCATTATTCATTTCACTAACAAATTTTTCAGTAAAATCATAATATTTAAAATATATAGTAACATCTAAATCCTCAATTGAAGAACATTCTTCATTTGGATTTTTTAATTTTTTTATTAAACTTTTTGAAATTTTGATTTTTAATCTTTCAAGAGAAAACATTTCTTGATAATTTAATTTCATTTCTTGAATTTTTTTATAAAAATACATTGCTTGACAATAATTACCAATTACTTCTAAATAATAAAAAGAAAGATTAATAATCATATCAGGAGAATAATATTTACTATCAATGAAATAATTAATAACAATTGTAATAAAATTTATTAAAAAAACTCTATCATCTGTATTTGGTTTTGTTCTATCACTCCATTCATCTGTCATTGGTAAATATAATTTAGTGTTTTTTTTTGTTGTACAATTTGGATTTGGACATTCAATAGAATGAAGATATATTATTCCTGTTAAAATTGCTTTTTCTTCTGGATTTTTATCTATACAATTTATTTTATCTATTAAATTTTTTAAATAATATAAAAAATGTGATTTATTTGTTATTTTGTAATATGGAGTATCCATAAAAATTTTCTTTTCTAATCTTATTTTCAATTTAAAATATAAATATAATATTATTACACTTGATATTAAATATATTATTCCTTTTTCATAAAAGTCAAAGTATGAAAATAATAAACAAAAAAAACTAGTCCATAAATAAAGTATATGAAATAGTCCTACAATAATATTTGTTATTTTATCATAAAATAAATAATTTTTTAAGAAAAAAAGAAATAATAAAATACTAATGATAAGATTATATAAAAGAAAAATTTCTTTTCCTAAATAATGAGATTCAATTAAGAAAATTGAAAAAAAAATTGAATTTAAAGAAAGATAAATTTCATAATTACAAGTAATTCTAGATAAAAAAGAAGATGATAAAAAATATGAATCAAAATAAAAAGTTTGGATAAAGAAAATTAAGCAAATAGTTATTATTAATAAAAAAATAGAAATAAAAATAATTTCAAAATGATCTTTTATTTTACATGTAACTCCCTGAAAAAAAGGATTTGTTTCATTTTCACCAAAACAAAAATTTGAAAAAACTAAATCTAAAGTTATATTAAATTGAATATATATAAAAAATTTTATATAAGTATTAATTACTAATTCTTTAGTTGAATATAATGAATTTTTATTTATTTTTGAACATAAAAATATAAAATAAATTATAAAAATAATTAAAACAATCAAAATAAAAATGATAATAACTTTAAAATTTGAATATTTATTAATCATTAAATCAGATACTCTTAATACTTTTTCTAAATGAAATAAAATATTATCGGTAGTATATTTTTTATCAAAAACTTCTATTTGTTCTGCAAAAAATCCAGAAATCATTTGTGAATAAAATATACTTAAAAATAATAAACATTCTGTTCTTGAAGGTGATTGATTTGTAATTAATAAATCCATAAAATATAAGAATTTTTCTTTAAATGAAAGATTTTCTTTATAAAATAATGAAAGCTTTTTTGACATTTTCAATTAATTTATTAAATTTAAAAATATTGAAATAAAAATTTTTAGTTTATACTTCACAAATCATATATTAATTTATTTAATTTTCATAATATTAATTTGTAAAAAGAAATAAATCCTCTATTTAATATAAATGATTAAAAATTATCTAGATTATTTTTAACAAAATTAATCACTTATCATATAATATTTATTTTTACCATTATTTAAAATTTTCTAATTTTTTATCTTTTAAATTATTTGAATATCATAAAATTTTTCATCATTATAAGTATTTTTTAAAGACATTTTTAATAAAAAAATTGAGATATTTTCAATATTCAATTTTTTCTATCTACAAATGAGAATTAAAAAGTTTGAAAAAAATAATTGAAAAAAATTATATATTTAAAAAATGGATTTAATTCGAAATTATGAATTAAAATCAGATATAAAATTAAATCCAATTTTGAATGTAGATATTAACAATAATACAATAAATTTTGATTATATATTTAAAATATTATTAATAGGAGATTCAAATGTCGGAAAAAGTAGTTTATTATTAAAATGTGTAAATAATATATTTTTAGAAAGAACAACATCAACAATAGGTTTTGAATTTTTTAATTTAGGTTATAAAATAAATAATATAAATATTAAACTTCAATTATGGGATACTTGTGGTCAAGAACGTTATCATTCTTTAATAAAAAATTTATATAAAAATTCAGCCTTAACAATTATGGTATATTCAATTTGTGATATAACTTCTTTTGAAAATTTAGAATTTTGGTTAAAAGAAATTAAAACTTATTCTCACCCTAATATTCCTGTTTTTTTAATTGGAAATAAAAAAGATATTGAAAATGAAAGAAATGTTAAATTTAAAGAGGGATTAAATTTCGTAAATGATTATCAATTAAAATATTTTATGGAAACTTCTGCAAAAATTGGAAATAGTTCAAAAGAATTATTTGAAGAAGTTGCTAAATATTTGTATATAAATATATTAAATAACATTCATGAAATTAAAAATGTTAAACCTTTAAATGATATAAATCTTAAAAAAAAAAAATATGAAAAATATAGATTTAAAACTTGCTGTTAAATAAGATATTTCACAAATTTTTTTTAAATATAATTGATATTTTAATTACTTTATTTATAATCTAGTAAAACTTTAAAATAATTTTTTTTTAAAAAAATTTTTTTAAATTATTTAATTAAATATTATCAGTTTAGAAGGATTAATTAAATTTTAATTTAAAGTTTTTTAATTTTTAATTTTTTACAATTAAAATTCAAATTAAAAATAAAAAATTATTTCTATACTCATAAAATAATAATAAATATTAATATTAATTATATAATAATTCAGTTTTAAGATATATTTTAAAAATTGTACCAGAATTATTAGGTTTAACAAGGCATTTTAATTTAATACCCATTTCATCAGATAATTTCTTACAAATTTTTAATCCAGAACCTAAACCTTTACATTTAATATATTCTTCAGAATTATTAATTTTGTTATCAATTGTATCTGCTCTATAAAAAGTTTCACCTTCACTATTAAAATCATTTAATAAAGTATTACTTATTCCAGTTCCAGAATCTTCAATTGAAATAACTAAACCTAATTCAACATTATTATCTTCATTTAAATCTTCAGTTTTATTTAAATCAATATTTACATAATTATTATTTTCAAATATATCTTTATTTGCACCAAATTCAAAATATTTTAAATCACTTTCTCTCATTTTACTTATATTAACAATAATTCCATTTGTATTATTTGTATTTTTAATAGAATTACTAATTAAATTAGATAAAATTTGATTAAATTTTTCTTTATCAATTTCAATATTTCTTTTAGTTAAAATATTATCCATTGTAGTAATAAAATTAATTGTTTTTTCCATTAAATTTAAATAAGCATTTCCAATACCTTCAATATATTCTCTAATATCTGAAAGAGTATAATTTTCTACATTTAATTCTTCATTTGATGGATCTAAAGCACTATGAATTTTAATATATTCTGTTAAATCCATAGCAGTTAATTTTATTGTATCTGCAATATATTTAATAAATAAAAAAGTTTCAATATTATTATATTCATTCATTTCAGAATTTGATTTTATTGATGATAAACTTCTACGAGCACTACTTGATATATTATTTTTTATAGTTTTTTTATCATTAAAAAATTCTTTATTTTTTAATATAATTTCATTTTGTGAATCTAAATTACTTTTTACTTCATCTATTGTTATTAAAGGCATTTTACCTGAAGTAGTTATTGCTTTTTCTTCAATTTCCTCTTTTTCTTTTATTAATTTATCCATCAAATCTTGAATAAAATAAACTGGAGTATTAAATTCATGACTAACCTTTTTTAATATTAAATTTTGATATATTTTCTCTATTTTCATTCTATCTAGTTTACGATTATTTGTTATTAATGTAAATATAAATTTATAATTGTATAAAATCCTATTTGAAGATAAATCATTTTCTGGAAAATTTGGGATTAAGTTATTTTCAGAATTATTCAAAGAAGAATTTGATTTTACATTTATTTTATATGTTGAGTTTATATCAAAAATTTCTGTTTTATTTAAATCTATATTATTTTTAATAAAATTTTGATTGTTATTAAAATTCTTTAGTGAAATTCTTTTAAATTTTACACTAAATAATTTTGAAGAGTTTTTTATTTTAAATCTACCTAAAGGAATAAAATATTGTAATTTATCTTGTTTTCCTTTTACAATATAATCATTTACTATATTTTGAATAACTTGTAATAAATTTAGTTTTTTATTTTCTTTATCCAAGTTTTTTTCATTTATTTGAAAAATTAAATTATATAAAAGATAATTTTTTTTTTTTTCATTATTCAAATCGATGACTTCAAGCATATTATTTTTCACATTTTGATCCATTTTAATAACTTCAAAATCATTTGAAGTTAAACAAACTCCAATATCTCCATTTTCTAAAATTTCTTTATAAATTAGATAAGAATAATATTTTTCAATAGAAAAGTCAAATATTTTTTTAACAGTTAATTCAAATTTATAAGACTGTAATATTGTAAATAATGATGTAATAATAATTGAAGTATTAAAATGATAAAATTTTGTTTTATAATTAGTAATATTTAATATTATTAATAAAAACATATCAAGAAAAACAATAATGAAATAATGTCCAAAGTGTAATGACATATTTGCAGAAAGCATTACTATCATTAAAATATGAGATGAAATAAAATAAGAATAAAATTTAGAAATAAAAATTCCTTTTTCAAAGGTATTATTATTATACAATATAACTAATATACTTATATCATATAATATAAAAATAACCCATGAATTTATCATTATAAATATTTTATTTTTTTTTAATCTTTTTGACATGAAAAGAATAAAGGAAATTAAAAGAAAAAAAAAGTTGACTGATTCAACAATAATTATTCTTTTTCTATATTTATTATTTCGTTCTAAGTTTATAAATGAAAAAAAAATATGAACCAATTGTGAAATTAAGAAAATTATTATAAATAACATATTTATTGGAAATAAATTAAGATAAGATTTTGATAACAAATCTAAATAAATTTTCTTCACAATAATATTACTGGAAAAAAAAGAAAGTATTGAATGTTGATTTGAATCAAAATTAATTAAATATTGTTCACAATCTTCAATTAAAAGATGAAGTTTTTTAGGAGTTTCATGATTTTTAATATTATTATTTTTCATTTATATTAAATAAAATATATTCTTCAATAAATTAATATTATTTAAAGTAGTATAACATTTTTAAAATTATTTTTTCTTTTTTTTCAAATTTACCAAAAGAAGGAAACAAGAATTGAAAAATTCATCATTTCTATCTTCAGCTAAAGTTTTTTTTTGTTTTTTTTCACTACATTCTTCAGAATAAGTCAATTTTTCTTTTGGTATATATTCACTTTTGATTAATTTATCAGATAGAATATGATGATTAGTTTTTAATTTATTAAAAATTTTATCATCATATAATAAATCCTCTTCAATTTCATAATTATTTTTATAATAATTGTTGATATAATTATCATATTGAAGATCAAGGAGTTTTTTACCATATTTTTCATTCAAACATAAAATTTCATATAAAATTAAATAAATAAATTGAATATCAATTTCATTTATATAAATATTGATTATACTCAAAATAGAATTCATATATAATGAAATAAAATCATTTTCATCTTCTTTTTTTCTTTCTTCTTCATAAATTTTAAAAAGAGAATAATTTATAATTAAATTTGTAGCTTTTTTAATATTTTTTGCTGGACAAACAACCAAAAATTCATTCAAAGTGTCATTATCAGAAAATTCTTCAATAATATATTTTGCATAATCTATATTTATTGTTATATATATTTTTATTAAATCTGTGAATTTAAGAAAACAAGATTTTTCTTTTGTTCTAGATAATAAACTAAAATAATAAACAATTAAAAATTTAAATATCATAAATGAATTATCTTTTGATTCAAGCATAATTTTAGGAAATTTTGTATCTTCAAATAAAAGAAAATTAGCTGTAATAGTTTCATCTAAAATTTCTTCTCTTTTAATAGATGTATATTTATCAAAAGTATCTTTAAATTTTTTATTAGTAATTTCTTTAAATTCACTCATATATTTTGCAATATCAATCAAACCTAATTGAATAATAAAAAATTGATAATCTTTTGAAGTAATATTTTTTAAAATCCAATATTCATACATTTCAATATTAATATTCTTTAGAATTTTTTGATTAATATTGGATAAATTATCAAAAGGTGGTGAAGCTAATTTTGTAGTAAATTCTTTAATTTTATTATTTTCTACTTTTTGATAAAATAAAATATAAGCATTATTAACATTATCAACATCAACAACTCTTGAATCTTTAAAATTTTCTTCTTCAAAATCACGTAAACCAAAAGCTTCATTTGGAATTAATTTTTCATCAAATTCTTTAACAGTTGTATCATTAAATTCATACCATTTATTTTCAGAAGTTTTAATTAAATCATAATAATGTCCTGATTCACTTGTTCCCATATGAATTACTATCCCTGATAATTCATATTTATAATTTTTTTCTTTTGAATTTTCTATTAAATAATTTTTCATATCTAATAACATTGGAAATTCAAAATAATCATTTAATTTATATTTTATCATATTATCATAATCAAATTCAAATCTTTTTAAAACTATTACTAAAATATTTGGTAAATTTTTAAAAATTTGTCTTTTATTACATGATACTTTTATTTTACATTCTTCACAATTTATTTTATTATCTCCATCCATAGTTTCACTTTTAATATAATTATTTAAAGATTCATATAAATTATTAAATCCTTTAATATCTAATTGAATACTATTATATTGAAATTCATTATATCTTTTATGACCACATTCAAATTTTAATTCATCAACATATTTTCCTCCGAAAAAATAATTAAATAATGATTTATATGGATTTTTAATATTTTCATCTGAATTACTATAAATATTATTTATATCTCTTTCAATTGAATCTATTAATCTAGCATAAAATTCATCTGCATCCATTTGTTCATATAAACATAAATTATTTACTATAGCAAAGTCTTTTGGATTATAATATTGAGATTCATAAGCTTTTAAAGAGGCAAAAACTTTTTGTAAATTATATAATATATTATTTTCATCTGTTTTAATACTTAATATTGTTTCTCTTAATAAAGGAATATTAAAAAATTGTTGTAAGATAGAATTCATATAACATGTACAATACATATTTTTTAATCCACAAAAATCAGTTTTTACATCTTTCGAATAATCTATTTTCCAATTATTTATTATATTAGATTTCCAAAACCCTAATAAATGAAAATCATTTAATTTTCCTATTAATTGCAAATAAAAGTTTATAGTTTCATTTGGGTTTTTCCTTATTATTGATAATATCAATCTATATATTGATCTTTTTGATTGATTTGATAACAAACAAGATTTTGGATTAGAAACTGAATTTTCATTACATTTACTAAAAATATATTTTTCTAAAAAAATTTTATATATATCTTCTTTTAATATATATTGTAATATATCATTTGGGAATAATTCAATTAAGTTTCTTAACAAATTTGATTTTCCTTCTATAACTTCTTCATTTAATTCACTTTCATCCTTTATTTTTGTGAAATAAGATATTATTGAATTTATTGCATTTAATAATTTATTTTTATTTTTATATTCTGGAATATTTTCTGAATTTATTTCAATATATTTTGAAATTATATTTGATAATAATTCCAAATAAATTCCAGATTTATCATTATTACTTATATATTGTATATTTTCTTTTTCAAAAATTGAATCAATAAAATTAAAAAATAATTTTGAATTATCTTCAAATAAAGTTTCAAAAAGGAATTTATATAAGATTTTTTGCAATCTAACATTTTTACTTAAAATAAATTCATATAAGAACATATCATTAAATATTTTTGGGTTATCTAAAATATCTTGTAAAAATCCTGTTTTATTACCATATATAGAGTTTAAATAATTCAATATTTTTTCTAAAATTTCTCCATGCATAATATATTTTTTTTCATTTAAGAATAATAAATAACTATTAAATTCATTTTGATTAGTAAAAAGTTCTTTATCATTTTTTTCTTCTAAATTAATTTTTTCATTTTCTTTTAATTTTGGTAATTTTTCACTCATGAAATTTTTAATTATTTTTATATTATATTTATCAAACTTGTTATCATCTTTTTCACTATATTCAGAAATTTTCATAATATCTAAAATAATAAAAGATAATTTTTCAACTAAGTTTTTATCAATATTTTTGTCTTTTTCAATTATTAAAAATATTTTATTAAATAAATCTAACAAATAATTTAATAATTCAAAAATAATTTGACTATCCTTAAATTCATTTTTTTTTCTGAAATTCGAAATTTTAATTTTTTTAAATAAATCATATAATTTTTTATCCCCTTTATGAACATTAATAAAAATATTTAATAAGTCTTTTTCTTTTTCTTTATTAACTTCGAGATAATATCTTATACATTCAATATTATAAGTTAAAAGATAAATATTATTCAAATTAAAAATATCTTTAATTTCCTTATTATCAATATTTTCCTTATTAAATAATTTCAAAATCTTTTTATTAATATAATAATCTTTAGGCATTTTTTCCAATATTGTCCAAACTCTACTATTTTTTTCTTCATCTTCATTATTTTGACTGATTAAATCTAAAAATATTTTAATTAATTCTTCATTATTTTCAATTAATTTTTTAGGATTAACATTAAGTTTTAATAATTGATTACTTTCAGATTTAACAACAATTTGCTTATAACTATTATTAACAATATAATTATTAGGTGGAAATAAATCAATAAATTTTTGATTATCATATAATAAATTATATTTTTCTCCTTCTAAATTTTCAAAAATAATATCATTAACATGTATATCATAATAATAACCAATTCTCCATCTAAGAACATTTAAATTTTCAGATTTTCCAACTTTTACTTTATAATTACGATGATTTCTAAAAGAACAATGAAATTGAAATAACACTGTTTCTCCTTTTGCACCTTCAGTGTCTGATTTTGTTGGTATTTTCCCAGAAAAAGATAAAAAATTAGTATATATTGTATCGATTAAAATTATTAACCCATTTATTCCATTTATATTTTTCTCTTCAATACATTTTTTTAATTTTATTATTATATCATTTATATAATTTTTCCAATAATTATCTGAAAATTTTTGTGAGTATTCACATAAATTTAAACAATATCTTGATAATTCTCTACAACATTTTAATTGGATTTTATGGTTATTGTTATTTAATAATGTATCATATATTATCTCTATTTTATTTATTTTTGGTTTTTTCACTCTATAATTTTTATTATCTAAAATTAAAGCTTTGCCTAAATTTAATTTTCTTACAAATTTTATGATTAAATCCATTTCCTCTTCTTCTTTTATTTCATTTATTTTAATATAATCATTATTATTAATAATTGAATTGAAAAAAAATTCTACTACTATAGAATCTGGTTCACCATCAACATATTTATTTAAATAATAAAATAATACTTTTAAATTTTTTGGATGAGAAGATAAAACTTTAAACATTTTTCCTAAATGTTCTTCAGGAAGTAAATCTAAAATATATTCTATATTATCTTTTATAACAAAGAAAAAAATAATATCTATTCTTTTTTTTATATTTGTTGAATAATTATAAATTCCATTATAAATTACTTCATCCTCAATTTGATTGTTTTTAACAATTTTTTGTATAAATAATATATATTTTTCTATATTATTTACAAAAAAAGTAATTAAATCATATTTTTTATCTAAATTTTTTACATAAGTAATTTTTGAATTTCTATTTAAAAAACATTGATTGAAAATATTCTTAATTAAAATAATACATTGAACAGTACTTTCATTTTTTTCATCATTTGTGATTTGTAAAAATAAACTGTTTAAATAATCTAAAATTATAGAATCTTTTATAGTAATATGATTAGAAAGAATTTCAACAAAAGCTTCCATTGCAAAATTAATATTATCTTTTTTTGATGTTTTATTTGAATAATTAACTATATAATCATATAATAATTCAAGACCATACTTTGAATCAATACGAATATTAAATCTTCTTTTAGTTATTTTTTCTAATTTAAAGCAACTTTCAGTTAAATTTTTTATAAATTCGATATTTTCACTTAATGATAGATCAATATCTTTTGAACATTCTTTAAAAATTTCATTTTTTTTTTCTATTGGCAAAACTGAAACAATATCAATTATAATATTTTGAATTAAATATTTTTTTTTCATTTCTATTAATTGAGAAATAATATTATCTGGAATTGAATTATAAAAAGCCAAATAATGAAAAATTCCAATTGAACGTTTTAATATTTCATCATGTACTCCATCTTCTAATATTATTAATAATATATTTTTTTCTTTTATTAAATTTTCAAAAAAAAAAGAATTAAAAGTTTCTTTACTTGCTTTTAAAGATAAAATATCATTAATTGAATTTAATGCATAAATTTTTTTTTCTAGGATTTGACTACTAATACATTTATAATAGAATGAATAATTTAGTTTGTCAATAAGTTTTCTTCTATTTTCCGAATTATTCATTTTATTTATATAATATGAAAATTTTTTATTTAAATTTTCAATATAATCTTTCTGTTTTATATTCTTTAATTCTTGATCAGTTAAATTTTCTAAATTTTTAATATAAGCATTTTGAATTTTAGTTATTTCAAACCCTGTAATTAATTTAACATTATGTTCATTATATGAACTAATAATAATATTATATAAATAAATTGGACAAAAATATTCTTGATTTTTTAAGCAATTTATTAATATTTCATATGAGTTTTTACCAATATTATTAAAATATTTCTTTTTTTCTTCATTTAAACTTTCTTTGAATGAATTTTTAAAAAAAATATCAAATGAACCAATTATAGCAAAATCTTTATCTATTAACATATATTTTCTATTTTGTTGATTATTAACTAAATATTTTAATTTATCAAGGTTTTTTAAAGTTGTTTGAGTTACGAAATCAAGAAATAATAATATTTTTTCTTTTATTTCATTCATTATTAAAAAATCATATTTACTAATCTTATTTTTATCTACTTTTAATATGAAATTTGTAATATCAATTATTTCACCAGAAAAAAATTGAAGTATTTCATAGGGAGAAATATTATCTTCATTATTAATAATTTTTGTTTCATATTCAGATAAATTTTCAGAAAGTTGAGTAAAATCAATATTATTTATTTCTTCATTATATATATTTTTTCTTTCAAAATTTTCTATATTATAAATATTACTTCTCAAAAAATTTATTTGAGATTTATTTTTTTTTTTATTTAATTGATATTCATTTAAAGTATTATTTTTAGAAAAAATAATAACTAATTTGGAATTATCACCTAAATTTTTGATATATGCAGGAAACCATTCATCTTTATAACAAAAATCAACATAAGTATTCTTTTTAATAAAAGAATCAATATTTAAATCTTTAATTTTTTCTTCTAATTGATTATTAGAAGTGTCCATTTAAATAAAAATTTTTTAAAATTATTTTTAATATTTTTAATTACATGAATAAAAAATTTTTAATTGATTATTATTTAGTTTTATTATAGAAAAAATTACTTAATAAAAAATAAATAAGTAAATATAATATATAAATAAAATATACTCAATTTAAAATAGAAAAAAACTTTACATTAACATGCTACTCCAAAATATTTTCCAGAAACTCCTTTATATCTTTTAACGGTTTTTAAATTAAAATTATTTTTTAAAAATTTAGGAGTTCTTTTATCTTTTAAAACTTTAAAATATTGATATTCAATATCTTTTCTTTCTTTTCTTACATTATCAATATTATCCAAACCTAAATCTTCATCACCTTCTTTAATTACATTAATTTTATTTTTAGATTGTCTTAAAATTTTTTTTAAATTAACTTCATGTAATAAATTAGGTTCAACTAATTTAGGATGATTTGATTCTGGTTCTTCAGGAAGATTATTAAATTTATTTAAATCTTTTGAATCTTGAAAAAAAGGATTTCTTGATAAATCAATTGGTTTTTCAACATATACATGTTGATTATCAATATCTATTAAATCTTCTGTATTTAAATGTAATATTTGTTTTGATAAAGTTTTTGCTCTAATTTCTGCATTTTTTAAATTCATTTCATTTAATTTTTTTTTCTCATTTATATATAATAATTCTGATGATGATAAATATGATGTTAATAAATTTTTATTATTTCTACTTTTAAATGAATAATCTATTGTTTTATAATTTTTACTTAAATTATCATCTATTTTATCATAATTTTCATCTTCATAACTTTCATTTTCTTCATTTTCAATTCCATATTCTTCATTATTATTTTCTGATTCATTTTCATTATTTATTATTATATCTGTCTCAAATAAATCTTTATTTTTTCTTCTTTCAAATTTTGCTATATTAAGTGCAGTTTGTCTTTGAATTTTCATTTGTTTTAAATTATAAAATTCATCATTTAATATTTGATTTTTTCTTGCAGTTCTTATATAATCATAATTATTTTCATTATCTTTATAATCTCTTATTAAATAATCATTTAATGCTTTATGTTGTTTAATTGATGGAAAAAAATCTTTTTTAATTTTTGAAGTTGTTAAATTTTCTAATGATTTTATTGAAATTATTTTTACAGGTTTTTTTTCTTTATTTACATGAAATATACTCGCTTTTCTTGAAATAACTTTTCCATTTTTTATTATTCTTTTCTTTTTTTTTCTTTCTGATAATTTATCAAGTGCATAAAATATTATATTTCTTATATTTTTGTTTTCATTTTTTGATTTTATATTTCCTTTTTTTCTATTGGAATCTGGTAATGTTTTTATTGATATCAAATGTAAACTATTTAATATTGGAGGAGGTGATAAAGAAGATTTAAATTTATTTCTTATCATATTTTCTAGGACTGACATTTTATTTTTTTTTTCAATATTATTTTAATATAAAACTTGAACCTAATTTTGAATAATTAAAAAATTAATATTAAACAAAATTACTTTTCAATTTTATTATTTTTATTTCAAAATAAAAATCAGAAAGTGTAAATCATTTGTTATTTCCCTTTTGAATAATTATTATTAAATCTAATTTAAATAATATTGTAAGTGAATTTAAAATTTTAAAAAAGTTTATTTTTTTAGTAAAAATAATTATAAATATAAATGAATATTATACCAAAAGGAAAAAATTTATCAGAATTACAAATAACAAATATAATAACTAATAAAAACACAACCCAATCATCATATAATGATAATAAAGATTATAATGAATTTTCAGATATTCCTTTATCAGAAAAAGCACAATTTCAAATAAATAAAAATAAAAAAAAACCTCAAAATTTAAATAAATCAATAAATGAATTAAAAACAAAAACAATATTAAAAGAATTTAAAAAATTATTAAAGGAAACAGAAGAAGCAACAAATTCAATAAATAAAAGAAATCAAACATTAAATGAAGAAATAGATGATTTTCCAAATAATTCAAATTTTATGAATAATAAAACATTTATGTCAAATTTAAGTTTAAATGATATTAAACAAACTGAAGAAATTAATGCTTTTGTTGCAGAAGATGAAGTAACTCGTTTAAAAACATCAAATGAAGTTTTAATTAAATCTAATCTTGATTTAAAGAATAAAAATAAAATTTTACAAAATGAAATTAATCAATATAAAAATAGTGGAATTTATAAAAATCCTTATTCACAATTTGATAATAATTTAAATGATTTTATTCAAGATTTAAAAAATTCTTTAGATAATGCTCAAATATCAAATAATGAATTACAAGAAATTATTAAAAAAGTTCAAGAATCAAATGAAAAATTAACAAATTCTAATAATGATTTAATTCATAATTATGAAATTACAAAAGAAGAATTTGAAAAAGCTACAAAAGAAAATTCTGAATTAAAAGCAAGAAATGAAATAAAAGAAGAAAAAAATAAAGAATTAAATGATAAAATTAATGAAATGCAAAATTTTATAAATGATTTACAAAATGATTTATTAATAAAAGAAAAAGAAATTAAATTATTACAAACTAAAGATAATTCTAGTCAATTAACTCAAAGAGATAATGAAGAAATTATTAAAAATTTAAAAAATACAATTGAAACTTTACAAAAAAATTCTCAAAATACTGAAATAAATATTAATGAATTAAATCAAAAAATTGAAAATTTAGAAGATGATATAAAAACAAAAATAAATGAAATTAATGCTTTAAAAGTTGATATAAAAAATAAAGAAGAAGAATTAAAAGAAATTAATAAAAAAATTCCTGATTATGAAAAAATTATAAATGATCATAAAAATGAAATTATTAAAGGAAAAAATGATATTCAAGTTGAACTATTTGAAAAAGAAAAATTAAGAGCTGAAGTAGAATCACTTAATTTATATTTAAAAGATAGAGAAAAAACAATAAAAAGTTTAAAATCTAGTATTGCTTTTTTATCTAAAACTTTTGACAATGATTTAAAATCAAAATCATCTTCTAATATTTTTAATAATAATAATAATACAAATAATGAAAATAATTCATTAAAAGAAAATTCTAAAGAAGTATATGAAAATATTATTGAGAATTTACAAAATCAAATTAAAAAATTAAAAGAAAAAAATTCAGAATTAGAAGAAGAAAAAAGTAAAAGTGAAATAAATTTAAATAAATTTTTTGAACAATTTGAACAAATTAAATATGATTATCAACTTCTTTTTCAGAAATATAAAGAACAAAGTTCAATGATTGATAATATAAAAAATGAATTTATGAGTAAAAGAAAAGATAAAGAATTATTAGATTTAATTCATCAAAATCAAGAAATAACTCAAAAATTAAAAAAAATGCAAGAAGCAAATGAAAGAAAAACTAAAGAATTAGAAATGTTAAAAATTAATTATGAAAGAGTAAATCATCAATTAAAAATTCCAAATTATATAGATACAGAACAATATAGAAATGAAAGTAAAGATTATCAAAATAATAAAATAGAGAATCGTCAAAAAAATAACAATTATATTCAAAATCAAAATAATAATAATAATAATTATAATTATAATTACTATGAAAACAACAACAATTATGAAAATTAAAAATATGTTGATGATGCATTAATAATTTTAAATAATTTTTTTTTAAAGAATTATATATATTCAATTCCTTTATTTAATTTCTAACAATTTTTTCATTAAAATTCTATTATTCTTCTTAGCTCAGAATACTTGTTTTTTTATAATATTTAATTTCTGTTATGCAATAAAATTAAAAAATATTTATTTAAATTATAAGTTTTAATATATATAAAATTATAATTTCATTTCGAGAGGAGTAAATGAATAAATTATTTTGAATACTTTCTAAATTTTTGATAATTAATATTTATCCATTCAAAAAAGATTTATTAAAATAAATAGAATATCATTTATCATATTTGTATATTTGGATTTTTAATCAAAATAACAATCTAAAATATTAATATATATATAAAATAAATATTATTTATTTAAACTGAATTTTCTGAATTGTCATTTTCTTCTTCTTTTTCTTCATTATTATTTAATTTACTTTTTTTCTTTTTACTCATTAAATTTCCTAAAGGAGAAGGATTTGGAGAATATTGATTTTTAGCCACACCATTATATACTAAATTATCATTATATTTTAAAGTATTTGCATCAGTTTTTTTTTCATCATTATTTTTTTTTTTATTATTCTTTTTTTTAAGACCATAAATTGGATTTGAATTAGAACTTGAAAATGAAGAGTTTGTTACTTCTTTTATACTATTTTCATTTTTATTATTTTCATCATCTAATGTATTTTCATTTACATCTTTTAAAGATTCTAATGAATAAACTTTATTAGGATCATTAAAATTTTGAGTTAATAAAAGCATATTTTCAGAACTTGCAGTATTTATTTTTTTTCCAATATAATTATCTTGAGTAGGAAGTCTTTCTTTTTCTTTTAATTCTTTTTTCTTTTTTTCTTTATCTTTTTCATTTTTTTCTTCATTTTCAGTATTTTCATTTTCTTCCTCATCATTATCACTTACTTCTGCAGCAGCTTCATCTTCTTCTTCTTTCATTCTAAAATCTTTATTAAAAATATACATTAATCTAATTCCAAAATATTCTGCAATATAAAGAAAAATTCCTGAAGAAGTTAAAAATATAATTTCGATGAAAATTTCTTTTTCAAATTTATTTTTTGATAAATCATAAAAATCAATTATATCATATCTTAAACTACTACAATCAAACATATCATAAATTGATGCTGAAACATCATTTAAACCATTATATTCAATAAATCCAGATAATAATTTATTTATAATAGGTAAATTATTTTCATATTCAGTTTGAATATCACTTGCAATTTCTACAAAAGTATCATATAAATAATTATTTTCTTCAATAATATTATTAATTAGAGCATTATTATTATCATAATAATTTCTAATTGAAGTAAAATATAAATCAATATATTGATCAATATTTTCATTATTATAAGTTTTACAAGAAGATAAATATTTATTATGAACTTCAGTAGTAGTCCAATCACTTATAAGTAAACAATAAGAATTACCAAAAGTATAATCATCATCTGGTAATAAATAAGTATAATCTGAAGGACAATTATTTATATTTGAAACCCATCTATCATTTGTTTTTGTTATACATTGTATTTGTTTTGAACCTTCATATGAAACATCTGTATATTGATTAAATAAATTTAAAGTATATGAAATGTCATTTTCTCCATGTTTTAAATATGATGTTGTTAATGATATATCATTTATATATTTTGTTAATATTTCATTATATGTTTTTAATATTTCTATATTCTCTATTTGAGTTTCTAAATTTGAATAATATGAATAAAAATTTATATAATCTGAATATAAGGAATTTATATATTGTAAATTTGTTGTTTGAAAATTCAAATTATATGCTATATTTGGGTTTCCATCTTCATCGGAATTTAAACATTGAAGAAAATATTTTCCTGAATTTTCTATATTTGTAATTGTATCCAAAAAAATATTATTTTCATTAGTTGAATCATTAATATATTCATCTGAAAAAATATAATTGAATGTATAAAGTATTCCTCTATTAATGGTAAAAAAGAAGAAACCTAAACCAGATAAAGCAAAAATTATAGCAGTTGAAATAAATAAAAAATTCCAAAAAGTGAAAAAGGTATTTCTTATATAATACATACATGAACTTGAATTATTACTACAAACAAAAATAGTACCAAATAAAAGCAATAAAAAAGTTTCAAAAATAACTAATCCACAACCTACAAAAATTGATATTCCAAAAATTATATTAATATTCTCTTTAATATTTTTATAATTTGTATTTATAATATTATCAAAATTAATATATAAATCATCAAACTCTTCAATTTCACTATTAATAGAATTTATATCAGCTTTTATATCATCTCTATTTCTATAAATATTAATTAAATCATCATGAACTCTACTTAAATATTCAACTGCTAAATGAGTATTTTCAGAATAATTTTTATAAAATTCTCCTAACATTTTTGTTGAATCAGTATAAGGAGTATATAAACTTTGATATAAAGTTAATATTAAATCACTATAATTTGGATTTGAAGTTTGAATTAAAGAAGCTGAATAAGTATTAGATAATTCTTCTATTTTATTAATAATATCAGAATCTAAAGATATAATATCAGAATATTTTGGAAATAAAGAAGTCATTGAATTATAAAGTGAAGAAACTCCTTTTGAAGTATCAGTTAATATATCAACCATTGTATAATAACCTGAAAAAATTGGATAATCATTATTTTCTGATTCTCCATTAAGTGAATGATTTGAAAATTGATATAAACTACATAAAGAAGCATTTGTTGTTTTTCTTATTTTAAGAATGTGTAATATTGAAAAAACATTTAAAGTTAATGAAATTATAATCATTATTATAAATGTAATATAACCACAATATTTACAATGTGTTTGTTTTCTTATTCTATTATTTTTATTAAATAATTTAAATAAACAACAATTTTTTGACCAACTACATAAAAAAATAAAATAAGTTATTAAAGTAATAATAGTCAAAGAAAACATTACTATTGTTGGAATTATATATTTAACTAATTTCATTATATTTTTCATATATGAAGTTCCTTTAATTAATAATGGAATGAAATAATCTATTGGATAAGAACTTTTTTTAATTTTATCATCATAAAATTTTGTTAAAGTAGAATAATCAGTTCTTTTTTTATATGATGAAAAATCACCTTTTTCACATACATTAATCATATCTTTTTCTGTAAATAATGGTTCAATTATTACAAATTTTAATAGAAACAAAAAAATAAAACCATTTTTAGTATAAGTTTTAAACATTTTATATTTATTTAAATATATTTAATATAAAAATAAAGAAAAAAAATATTATTAAATTTAATATTTTATTATACTTTTTATTTAATAAAATCTCCAATTCTAAAATAATAAAAAACACACAAAAAAAAATTCAATTCAACAATAAAAAAATTATTTATAAAAAAAAGACAATAATAGTTTTTTCTTATATTAAAAAATTTAATAAAATAATAATCATATTTTATCACCACTTTCTTTAATATCATTTTTTCTATTAATAATAACTTCTCTCATTCTTTTAATATCTTTACTTCCTTTATAATCAGAATCTTTCATTGCTATTTTTTCAGTAACATCTTCCCAAAAATTTAACTTTCCTTC
>JAJJKW010001626.1:0-52240 GCA_023805745.1 Isotricha sp. YL-2021b | reverse complement strand
GTTTTGTTATTTGTGCTTTAATTTTAAAAATTTATGAAAAAAATAGTTATTTTGAATATTTAATTAATAATTTTTTTGAAGTTAGATTAGATGAATTTCAAAAAACTATTAAATTACAAAATCAAAAACCTTATGATAAAAGACTAAATGAAAATGAAAGTATTAAAACAAATAATTCTAATAATACAAATGAGAATAATAATATAAATAAATTTAATTATTTCAATAAAAATAAATTAACTGATTATTCAAATAAAGAAATTAAATTATCTTTTCTTGATAAATTAATTTTACTAAAAATAGCCCCAAGATTTTCAAGAGCAAAAAAAGGAAAAATTGATGAAATATTTTTTAGAGGAACTGAATATATAATGAATAATATAAATGTTATAACTTTTTTAAAAAGAAATTACACAGGTGATATGGAATCTAAATTATTAATGGGTGAAGAACAACAAAAAATGTTTGATTATATTTCAAAACCAATTTTGTCTTTTTCTTTTTTAGGAAGTAGATATAATTTAAGAAATTTACCTGTTAAAATTAAACAAAAATTATTATCAAGAAATTCTATTATTCAACAAATACAGAAAGATGAAAATTTTATTCAAAATATTCAAAAAAATAATATCAACAAAAATGATATGAATATTAAATTTAATAATAAAGAAATAATAGTTTCTGATGATAGTTCTCAATCTTAATCTCAGTCTCAATCTAGTTAATAATCTATTTTTATTTTATATTGTTAAACAATTTCTTTTATTTTATTAAAAAAAATAATAAGTAGATTTTATTTGAATTAATTATCATTTTTTTAAAATTTATTTTTAGTTTACAATTTAATGTTCAAAAAAAAAAGTATAACTGTTTTAAAGAAAATCTACAATAATTACAATAAGTAATATTTCTTTTTATTAAGAAGTAATCATCTTCATTGTTTAGAAAAAATATCTGTTTTTTCTCTTTTTTTTTTCATGAATTCTTTGATTTAAAATAATTCCTATATTCCAATTTATTATAAATGTTGTGTTTTTGTTTTTTTAATTAAGAAATAACTTTAATAATATATTTTTTTAATGAATTATTTTTAATTATTTTCTTTAAAATACCTTAATTTTTAATAAATATTCAGAAATGTTAGAAAATATTCTTCTATTCTTTTTTTTTGTTTGAAGTTTTGTTTTTTCAAAAATAATTATTTTAATTATCAAATTCCCTTTAATATCATTATTTAATAATACAAAATTTATTTTATTTTTAAATATTGGAAAATATTAATTTAATGTGGGAAAAAATAATTTTGATATAATAAATAAAATTCTTTATTGTATATTAAATATTTTTAAAAAATTAAAAATTGTTTTTTTATGAATTTACAAAATAAATTAAATAATTAATTTAGTTTTTTCAATCAATCAATAATTTAATTATATTAATTTACAGTATTTTAAAACCCAATTCTAATTATTTAAAAAAACCATTTATTAATTAATTATTCTTATTAATTTTAAATATTACTTTATTCCTAATAAAATTACTTCTTTTTTTTTCAGTTTCTTTAATAAAAGGAATATTTAATTGATAAGAAATTAATTTTAAATGATTTCTTTTAGTAATTTCATCTTTATTTAATACTTCTTCCATTATTTCATCATTTTCAATTCTTTTTTCTTTCATTGCTCTTGTAAAAACATTATAATCTAAATTTATTGAATAATTTTTTTTGTTACTTACATTTTTTTTTTTATTATAAGAAGAAAATGATTTTTTTAATTTATTTGATTTTAGTTTTTCAAAATCAAATTTTTTTTCTGAATAAAAATTTTGAATATCTAAAAATTTTTTAAATTGATAAAAAGTAATTTCAAAATTTTTTACTTGAATTAAAGGAAAAGATTTTCTTTGAGATTTAATTTTTAGTAGTTGAGGAATTGAAAAAGTTGGATTATTTTTTTTAATATTTAAATCTAATAATTCACTAAATTGAACTCTGAAAAATTGTGAATTAAATTTATTATTTATATTAGTATATAATTGAATATTTTTCATTTTATTTTACATTAAAAAAAAACATTTAAAATATTTTAATGATTAAATGAAATAAAAATTAAAAATAATATTTAAAAATGCAAATTTCTCATAAAATTGCAAATGAGATAAACAAAGTAAGAAAAAATCCAAAAGAATACTCTGATCAATTAATGAAATATAAACAATATTTTGTTAATGATTTAATTTTTAAACTTCCTGATTCAGATATTTCAATTAAAACAGATGAAGGAAAGAATGGTTATATTAATGCAATAAATTATTTAAATGATCATGATAATCTTTTTCCATATAATCCAATGAAATCTTTATTTAAAATTGCTGAAGATTATCTTTTAGAAATTCAAAAAATTAATTATAAAGAAATTGAAAATATTAATCTTGAAAAAATAATAAATAAATATGGAGATTTTTATGGTAATTTTTGTAGAATAATTCAATTTGGAAATTCAAATCCTGAGATAATTGTAAATAATTTTTTAATTTGTGATGGTGATTCAAAAAGATATGAAAGAGAAATATTAATGAATGAGAATTTTTATAATTTTGGGGTATCATTTGGAGAACATAATTTATTCGGTTATTGTACTGTTGTTGTTTTTTGTACTGAATTTAGAAGTAAACATTCAGTTGATGATGAAAATTTAGATATTGAAAATGAAGAAGAATAATATATTATTTATAATTAATTTATTTTAATTAAATAATTTTTTTAATGTATTTTATTTATGTTTTTTTATTTTTTATTCTTTTTTATGTATTTATTTTTTATTAAATAAATAAATAAATAAATAATTAAATGAAAAATATATTCAATATAAGTAATTCAAATCATATTGATAAATTAAATAAGCTTTCAAAAGAAGTTCTTATTTCTGCAAGAATAATTCATAAGAGTAATAGTAAAGATAAGGATTATTCTGGAGATATAAATTATAAAATTAATGATAGATATTTAAATTTGGTAAATCCTAATGTAAAAAGAAAAATGTCAAATATGCTATTTGAATTATCTATTGTAGATAAACCATTATCTTCCAATCAATCAAAAATATTTAATTATAATAATAAAGTTAAACAAAATTTTAGATATTTTAGTCCAAATGAAAGTAAAATTGATTATGGAAAAAAATATTCAATTGAAAAAAAGAAAAAAGAAATAATGGGACTTTTAAATCCTTACAAAGAAAAAATGAATAAAAAGCAAAAAATAAATGTAATATCATTAAGAAAAAAAACAAATAAAAGTCTCAATGATAATTTTGCTATAAGAATGAAAACAGAAATAAATAAACTATTAAATAAAGATAAGAATAAAAATAATGACGTTAAAAAAAATATTATTAATGATTCTAAAGATTTACAACTTAATTATGAAAAAAATAATGAAAAATTGAAGAAAAAACAAAGACATAAAAGAAATTATACTTTTTCTAATTCAACAAATTATATATCAAAAGAAGATAATACTTTTGAAATAATAAAACAATTAAAGCTTAAATATGGATTAAAATAATTAAAATATTTATTGTAACATATAAAGTCAAAATATTTAATAATATAAATAATTAGTTTTTATTTATAATTTAAAAATTGAATGATTAATTTATCCAATATTTAACATATAAAAATTTACACTTTTAATATTTTTTTCTTTTTAGAAGTAACTTTGAAAGTTAATTTTCCTATATTTTTTTTATTATCAGTAGTACTATATCTTTTCGCATGTGAATTTGTATTATTTTTTTCAGATAATTTATTAGTTGAATGGGATTTAATAATTTTAGAATTATTATCATTATTATTATTAGTATTATTATTATCATTATTATTATTAATAAAAGGTAATTTATTATTTTCTTTTCCATTTGAATTATTACTACTTAAAGAAATTGTATTACTTTGAATTATTGTTGTATTTGATGCAGAACTTAGAAAATTATTCGCTCCTTTTAACTTTAAATTTGTAATTCCTTCAATAATACTTTCATTTTTTTTTTTTTCATATAAGATATTTTTGATATCAGAATTTATCATTTTTTCATTAAATGTTGATTCAATGTTATTTAACACATTATGTATTTCATTTTTTGATATTTCTTTATTAATATTTTTTTTAAATCTAACATCCTTAATAAATTCATATACATTTTTAAATTGATGTTTAACTTTTTGAAAATTATTTTTTATTTCATCAAAATCATCATGTAATTTTTTATTTTCATTTTCCATTTTAGAAATAAATTCTTCATACTTATTTTTTAATTCAATTTTTAAATTTTCTAAATTTTCAATTTCTTTATTGATTTTTTCAATATTAACAATCATTTCCTGATAATATTTTGCATTTTGTATTTTAATTTCCATTATTTTATCTAAATATTGATTAATTTTTCCTTCATAATCTTTTTCAACTAATTTTAATCTTTCATTAATATAATTTCCATTTGTAATTTTAATAGATTCAACTTTAGTTTTTATTCCAATAATATTTTCATTAATACCTTTAATATCAAAAGTAGTTTTATCTTTAAAATTTTTTAAAGTACTTACATCATTATAAATTGCATTAATAAAATCTTTTATAGTTTTAAATTTACTATATTCTCCAATAATACCTTGAACTTTTATATTTTCAGAAAAAATTTTATCATATTTTAATGTAATTTTTTCTAATTCTTTTTCTAAATTTCCTATTTTAATATCTGAAGTTAAAACATTTGCACTTAAATTTTTTACTTGAGGCATTGAACTTGTTAATGAATCTGTTTTCATTTCTAATTTTGTAATTTTTTCTGATAATAAATTTATTAATGATTGAAAATCAGATAATTTTAATTGAAAACTTTGTAATTGATCATTTAAAAATGAATCAAATTGTGTTATTTTATTAAATGTTTTTTCTTCTATTTGAGAAAGAGAATGTATCATTTCTTCTTTAAAATATGTTAAAGAATTTAAATCTTCTTTTTTCTTCATTATTTTTATATTAATAATATTTAATTTAAGAATATTGTTTTTCATTTATGAATTTACTTAATTTATTTAAATTAAATTAATATTTTAGTTTTTTCTTTTATGAATAATTCGAAGGTTCATCACTTGTTTTTATTAATTTTAAATTTGGCTCATCTGTACATATTGAAATTTTTTTTTGTTTTGAATTCTCATCAATAAATTTTATTTTGATAATTTCATCTCCTTGTTCTTTCACAATTGCTTTTTTATCACTTTTCAAAAATAATTAAATATAAAATTTACTTATAAAGAACAATATCTCCAATTAAAAATTTAAAATCAGTATAATCATTGTAATTTTCTATTTGTTTTTTTAAAGATTTGTTTTCTATATAATAAAATAATAATTATTTTTATTTTTTATTATATTATTAATTCCTTTAATGTTCTCATTAAATACTTCTCCTTTTTCATAAAAAAATTCTAATAAATTATTAAAATTATTTATATATAAATCTATGAATTTATTTAATTGAGAATTATAATTTTGAAATAAACCAATTAAAAAGTTTCCTAAAATAATGACAATATCAAAATCATTAATTTTTCTATTTATAGTTTTAAAAATTTTTTTGATTATTTTTTTAACTCTTAAATCAATTAAATTTTCATTATCTTTTAAATCTATTAAAAACATTTTTAAAATTAAAAAAAATTCTGTATGGATTTTCATTTTACCATCAAAAATACTTTTTATAACTTTAATAACATTAAATGTATTGATTTCATTATTAAAACATAATTGACATAATAAATTGCCAAAAATATATGCTCCTTGTTTTGAATTAATACTTTTAAAAAGTGATAAAATATAATTTTGATTTTCAAAACTATAATATTCAATAAAATATTTTCCAAAATTATTATCTTTTTGGGATAAATTTAATTGAAATAAAATAAAGGTAACATAATTTTCTTCCATTTTAAATTTTTTATCTATTTGATATTTAATATTATCTTTTAAAACTCTAGATAATATTTTATGTTGAGGAGTTAAATAATCCCAAGTTGTTTGTAAAGGAATTTTTTCATAAGGAAATTTTAAAAAAAGTCGAGGAAAATAATATAAATTTAAAAAGTGAAGTAATTGTAAATCATTAATAAGATAATTTCTTGTTTTTGAAGAAATTAAACTAAATCTAAAAATTATATAAAATAAAAAATTTGAACCTTGTTTATTCATTTGAAGCATTTGAATTAATTTTATTACATTTTTAATGAAAAAACTTAACAAAGGAGAAAATTCTAAAATTTCTTGTATAAATTTTTGATAAATTGAATTTTCATATTCATTTGTGTGAAAATTAAAATCATCAATACCTAATATAATTTTATCATAATTTAAATTAACAAAATTTTTAAATTCTTCATTTTTTAATTGTTCATCTTCAAAATATATTTCTAAATTTTTTTTCCTTTCATTTTCTATTAATTCTCTTTCTTCTTTTAAACTTTTAATTTGAGGAATATAATTTTCATTAACATTAATCATAGCACAAAAAATTAATCCAACAAAAACTTTTTTCATTTCAATTAAAGGACAATTAACTAAATATTCAGTTAATATATTTACATTCATAAATTCTTCAATAAAATAAATTGAACAAGAAAAATCATAATTTAAACAAAATTTTATTAATTCTATTATTCCTCCAAAACAATATTTTTCTTTTGTTCTCACAAAAATATTAAAAAAATATGTTATTAAAAATTTAAAATATTCTAAAAATTGTTCTTTATTATCTTCATATTTTAAATTATTAGATTCATTTTTAAATAAATTTACTTTCCCTGTTTTAAGATAATAATTTAAACAAGAATCAAATTTATTCATTCTTATTTCATTTAATTTATTTTCTAATTCTTCACATTCTTTATTTCTACAAGAAAAATTTATTAATTTATTAAAAACATTTTTATTAAAAAATTGATTAAATAAATTCATATTAAATTCTAAAATAAATCTTTGATAAAAAGGACTAAAAATTATTTTCTTTAAATTCTTTTCATAAATGATTTCATTAATTTTATTATCAATGGGAAAATCATTATTTAAAGAATTATCAGGTTCTTTGATAACATTAATATTATCATAATTTTGGCAATTTTCTTCATTTTCTTTTTCATAAAATAATAAATAAGCATTTCTATTTGAAGGAAAAGTTTCTGTTTCCTTTGTATCTGGATCAATAAATTCATCATAACCTCCAAAACATTCTTTTGATAAATTATTTATATTAAATTCAGAGATTTTAGTATCATTAAATTCATACCATTTTTCATTTTCATTTATTCTTATAAAACTATAATAATGACCTACTTCAGTATTTCCCATATGAACTGCTATTGCTTTTAATTTATATTTATTTGTATTATTTGTATTATTTGAATTATTATTAATTATATTATTCTCTTCTATTTTCTCATTTTTTTTATTATTTTCATTGTTTTTATTTTCTTCAATTATATTTTCTTCATTTATAAAAATATTATTTTCTATATCTTTTTCTAATTTTTCTTCTTTATTCTCATTTTCAATAACATCCTTATTTTCATTTATATTATTTTCTTTTTTTAACATTTCCAAATCATTTTTCTTTTTCTCCAAATTTTCATATAAATAATTAGTCATATCTAATTCTAAGGGAAACTCATATTCATCATTAATTTTTATTTTTTGATAATTTTGAGGATTAAATTCAAATCTTTTAAGTACAAACATTAAAATTCTTGGTAATTTATTAAAACTTTGACTTTTTATTGAAGGAAATTTTTTTTGACAAAATTCACAATATATACAATTATCATTATCCATTAATTCTCCTTCAACAAAAGAATCTAAAGACTCTTTTAAATTTTTTTTTCCTTTAACATGTAATTGAATAGAATAAAAAGAAACTTCTTTTTTTTTATGATGAGAACATCCATTTCGAAAAGTTAAATTATCAATAATTTTTCCTTCAAAAAAATATTTTATTAAATTTTCATTGTTAGTTCCTTTTAAATGATTTTCAATTTTATCTAATAATAAATTAAAAAATTCATCAATATCTTTTTGTTCATTTTCATTTAATTTTTCATCGTCAAAATTATGAACAAAATCAATTGGATTTATATACTCAATATTATAATATTTTAAAGAATTAAAAATCTTTTTTAATTGAAACAAAACATTTTTTTCTTCATTTTTACAATATGATTTTAATATACTTTCTCTTAAAGGAATAATATTATAAAAAATTTGAATTAAAGAATTTAAATAACATGTACAACCTAAATTTTTTAATCCTATAAAATTTTTTTTTGAAAAATCTTTTGGAATAATATTCCAATTTTCATTTGAATTATTATCATAAATAAATGAATTATGATATTGTAATAATAATTTATAATATAAATTTAGTTGAATTGGATTTTCTATTAAGAGATAATTTAAAAAACTTGTTACATGTTTAAAAGCTTTTTTTGAAATTAATTGGAAATAAGAATCTTTTGATAAATCAATTTTTTTTTGATTAAAAAGTAAATTTTCAAATATAAATTTAATTAAGTCAAAAGATTCATTATTTATTTGGATTAAATATGGAATTTTTAATTTTTGAAAAATTGTTAAAGATAATAAAAAATATCCTGAAATTAAAGATTGACATAAATTTCTTTCTTTAAGTAAAGATACTATTATTATTTCTTGAAAAAATTTTTCAAAATCAAAATTTAACTTTAAATCTAAACAATTTAATATAATTATATTTAAAATTTCAAAAAAAATCTCAAAATTATAGTTTGATTCATTTGCCAAAAGATGAATTTTATTAAAATAATTTTCATTGAAAAAATTCAACAATAAAAAATGATTTAATTCTTTAAATTTATTTTTTTGTATCTCATTAATATATAAAGAATAATTTAAAATAATAAATATGAATTCTTTAACCTTTATACTAATTTGAATGTTTTTATTTTTTATTATATTTTCCTCTATTTGTATTATAAGAGAATCTTTTTTGTTTTGTTCTTCTAATAATTGACATATATAATTAAAAAGTAAAGAATTATTTTTTTGAATTAATTTGAGAATTTTTGTAATTATTTGAATTAATATATTATATATTTCTTGGTTTAAATTATCTTCTTCAGTTTTATTTTCAAAAATTTCTTGGATGAATTGAATAATTTTTTTATTTATTAAATTACTTAATTCATCATTTTCAATTTCAGAAATTATTTCAAAAATTCCAATTAAATTATATATAATTATAAAAAATTCTTTTTCTTCTGAAAAATCTATTTCTTTTAAAACATTAAAATATTCTTTTATTGATAATTGTTCAATAAAATAATTTAGCTTTTCAACATAAATTTTACTGTTAATAAAATCAATTAAAAAGTTATTATTATTGTCTTCTGTTTCTTTATTATTCTTTAATATTTCTAAAATATTTAAAATAAGATAAGAAATATAATAAATATTAGAATTATTAAAATCAAAAATTAAATCCATTTCATTTTTTAAATCTTCTTTATATTCTTTTATTGCTTTAATAATTAAAGTTTTAATATAAATATTTTTACCATTTTTCTCTCTTAGTAAATTGAATATTTCTTCCAAATAAGATTTATTTTTCTCTTTTAATAATTTTAATAAAACTTTTTGAAAGTTTTCATTATCTTTTAAAATATTTTTTGGATTATTATCAAAATTAATTAAAGGATTATCATTTTTAATAACAATAATATTATAAATTTCATTAATATCTATTTTTATTTCTTTAAAAACAATATCATTAAATAATTCAAAATCATCACATAAATCATATTCTCTTATCTTTTTTTTTTTATTTTCTAAATATTCAAATCGAAATTTTATAAGATTAGGAAGTATCCCAAATATAAAACTTATTTTATATCTTACATAATATAAAGGATAATAATTGTAAATTTTTAAGTTTGTTTTAAACCCTATATAAGTAAAATTAATTTTTAAAAAAGATTCATTCTCAGTTTTTTTATAAGAATTAATATTTGGTAATTGTAATTCATTTTCTATTATTGGATTTTCATTTATTTTATTTTCATAAATTTTTTTGATTAAATTTAAAATTCCTTTAATTTTTAATTCATCTTTATCTTTTTGTATAATTAAATTCAAACATGAGATTAATTTTTCAATAAATAAATTATAATATATTTTTGCTTCATCTTTTTTTGGGTATATATATCCAAGAAGAATTTTATATAATAAATCAGTAACATATTTTTGAATTTCAGCATCATTATTATTTATTAAAATATCCCATAATTTTCCATATCCAATTATTGAATTTAAATCATTAGTACAAATTTTTAAATCATTATTTAATAAAATAAGATTATTATTATCTAAGTTAATTTTATAAAAAAATTTTTCATATATTTTAAACTTTTCAATTGTTTGGATTTGATATAATTCATTATTACAAATAATTTTTTTATAGATTTCATCTTTAAAATTAGATTTTATATTTGGGAATTCTTTAGATAATTTGTTATGAAAAATTGTTGAAAAAAAAAAATTATCTTGAAAAACTTTCCATAACTGAAAAAATTTTTCAAATTCCCAATTTAGTTCTCTTTCTTTATTCATTAATTCAAATATTAAATCTAAATGAATTCTAATGATTTCTTCATTTGTATATAAATTAATTTCATTTGAATTTCTATTTAATTCTAATTTTTTTTCTTCTAATAAATTTTTTTCATTATTGTTTTTTAATGAATAGAGATAAAATAATAAATCTGAAATAATAATTGAAAAAATATTTCTGATGTTTTGATTTATTTTTTCTAAAATTAAATTATAATTATTAAATAAAGGTCCTTTTTTAATCAATTCATATATTAAAACTAAATTTTGTCCACTTCCTTCATTATATGAAATTTTTTCTAAAGAATTTAAGATTATATCTTCTCTGATTGAATCATTTAAATGAGAAATATTTAGAATTGTTTTTATAGAATTAATACATAATTTCACAATTTCTAAACATTCTATTTTATTAGTTAATTTATTTAATGTTTTGTTTTGCATATAATTCCATAACATCTTTAAACCATAATAATTAATTTCATCTAAGTTCATATTAAATTGTTCTTCATTTTTATTTTCTATTAAACATTGATAAGTATATTTTTCTAATAATTCAATTAAACTTATATTAATTTCATGATTTGTGATATATTTTTTTAAAAATTGAAAAATTAAATATTGATGTTCTTTACTTAAAAGTGGAGCCAAATGACAAAATAAATTTTGAATTATTATTACAAGTTTTTCATTATCATTTTCAGAATCTAACATTTTTTTATATAAACAATGAAAAAAAGTATTTGCTTTTTCATTTATAATATCACTATATTCATTTTTATCTAATCCAAAATTATTTTTATATGAGATGGAAATTAGTTCATATGAATTTTTAATTAATTCTTCGTTAGTATTTTCTTGTAATAAAAAATTAATTATTTGCTTTTTTGATAAAAATATTACAAATTCTTCTTCATTTATATCTTTTATATAAGGATTTTTTATATTAATTAGATTTTTTACATTTTCTTCATTATTTGAATGATTATATTTTATTGATAAAATAATTGAATCTAATGATTTAATTGCATAAATTTGTTTTTCTATAATTTGACTTGAAAAACATTTATATAAATAATTTAAATAAGTATTATCATATTTTTTTTCTTTTTTATTTTTTTCGATATTTAATAAATCAAAAAGTCTATTAACTATAAGTAAGATATCTTTTTTATCTGTTTTTTGAATTTCATCCTTTGAAAAATTTAATATTCTCCTGTCAATATAATTCCATATGTTTTCAATATTATCATTTAATTTTTTTGTAAATTTCCCTACAACACAAGAAATATAAACAAAAGGAGATGTCAATTTTTTTATAAATTTAAAAGGGAATATATTATTTGAAATAATTAAATTCGTTAAAGAATCAAATCCATTAATAGAATAAAAATAATCAATTACATAAGAAATTGGTCTTATAGGTATTTCTAATTGTTCTATTTTCAAATAAAATTTTTCATATGCAATTGTTAAACATATTTTTTCAATTTTTTCTTTTGGTGTTAATATACTTTTATCACTTTCTATTATTTTTTTTATTTCATTTTCATATTGATAATAAAAATCAATAAAAAAATAAGAATGACCAAAAATTCTTTTTAATAAAGTTAATGAATCATTTAAAAAGGAAATAATAGCAAATTTTTCATTAATTAAAACAATATCTTCAAAATTTATATTTTTGAATAAATCCAATAAAATAATAATTTCATTATATTTTCCTGCATAATCAAAAAAAAGTTTAATAATCATTAATAAATTTTCAATATATTTTAAAGATAAATCAATTCCAATATAATTATTTTCTTCAGAAAAACATAAAACTTCATCTGTAATATAATATAATTTTCCTCTTAAAATTATTAAATAATCATAAGGTGATAAATTTGAAAACATTGTTTGTTTTTCACTTTCATTTCCAAAATTATATTTAATAAAATTTTCAAAAAAATCATTATAATTTTTTAATTGATTTTCATTTTGTCTTTCACATACTCTTTTTTGTTTATTTGAGTCAGTATTTTTTCTAAAATAACTAAAATTATTTTTTTTTATTTGAATTAATATTTTTTCATTTGATAATAAATAATCATAAATTAAAACTTTTTTACCATTAATTTTAGATATTTTTCCTACAGTCCATTTATTATTAATTTTAACATCACATAAATTATTTTCTTTAAATGTTATTGAATAATTGTCTTCTTGTAATTCTTTAATTTTTTTTTTTATTTCTTCTAAATTTAAATTAAATTTTCCTAAATATGTTTCAATAATATTTTTTTCCATAATATTAATTAATTTATTTTTGAATTTAAAATTAATTATAATAATCTTTCAAATAACTAAAAAATATTTTATTATTAAATTATTTATTTTTCATATATTCAAATTTTGAATTCAAATATTTTTTAAACTATATTCAAAACCCGAATACTCAAATTTTTTTAATTTTGTCTCTAAAAAATAGAAAAAAATATAAATTTTATTTTTGAAATTTAAAAAATAAATCTAAAATAATTGAATAAAAAAATAAATATCATATTTTGAAAATAAATAATGTCATTTATTTATATCTTAAACACAAAAATAATATATTATAAATTTTTATTTTTTAAAAATACTATTATTTAATATCAATTGAGTATTTACTTTTTATTTCTTCTAATTTTTTTCCTTTATCAATTAAAATTTCATCTTCACTTTTTTCCCCATTTGAAAGTTCAGAAAATTTAATATTTTTATTTTCAGAAATATCATTTTCAAATATTATTCTTTTTTCATCATATTTTATATTATTGAATTCACTTAATAGTTCATTTCCAGTAACGGAAATTTCATTGTTTGTTTGAGTATATTTTAGAAAAGAAATTTTTTTTTCATTTTCAGATATTAATTTTTCCATTAATTTTTGTTGTTTTTTCAAAGACAAAATTTTTTCTAATGAAAAAATTTCTTTTTTTAAAATATTATTTTGTTCATTTAAATGATTTAAATGTTTTAGATTTATTTTTATCTTTAAAGAAAGATTTTTATATTTTTTTTCAATATTTTTTTTATATTCTTTAAAAGTATTGTTGATTCTAGAATTTATTTCAAGGTATTCATCTTTTTTTCCTAATAAATCCTTATAATCTATTTCTCTAGTAATATTATAAATATAACTTAATTCATCTGAAAAATTTTTCTGAAGAAAAAATGCATTTGTAGATTCAGATCTTTTTAAAGTTTTATTATCTTTATCTTGAGAAAAACAATTTTGTGAATTACTTAAAATTAAATGTCTTAAATTTAAATTTTTTTGGTTTTGATTTAAAAAATAATATTTATTTAGAATTGAAGAATGATTTTTAGACGAATTTAAATATGAAAAATTTCTTTTTAAATTTTTATCAATTTCATTTGAACTTCTATTTAAATGTAATGTTGTTAAAGAATTATTATTATTAATATTTTTGAAATTATGTTTGAGAGGTGGTAAAACTTTATTTTTATTTTCTAGTTTTTTATTAATTTCATTTATTAATCTAATTTTATTATTCTCAATATTTGAAGTTATATCTTGAATATTCCCATTTAAATCATATTTAATTATATCCATCCAATAATTTGCTGTTTGAAATTCTGAATCTGATTCATCTTTTATTTTTATTGATTCATATAATTTTTCTAATTTTTTATATGATTTTTGCTCATTTTCAATTAATATTAAATTATTATTTAATTTATTTGTTAAATCATATTTTATATTTGAAAAAGTTTTTAATTCATTTGTATAATTTTGAAGATTTAATTCTTTTTTTTGATTATCATTATAATTTTCTTTTATATGAATAATTGTTTTATGTTTAAATTCTTTTAATTGATTACTCAAAATATTATTTTCTTTTTGTATTAATTCTACATCTTTTCTAAGAGATGGAATTTTATCAAAAGAAGTTACTTGATTAGATTTAATCATTATTTTTTCACATTTATTTTTAAAAAGTTCTTGAATTTTTTTTGATATATTTAAATCTTTTTTTTTAACATCTATTATTCTTTCCAATTCTTTTATAGATTCTTCATTTGGTTTTATCTTATATAATAATTCTGCGCTTTTAGTAATAGATTCATTTATATTTTTAATTAAAGAAATTAAAAAATTTTTTGAGTTTTCATTATCTTTTTTTAATAAATCAATAATTTTCTTTCTTGATTCTAATTCATTGTTAAGTTCTGAAATTGTTAATGTTTCATATTTCTTATTTTCTTTTATTTCTTTTATATGATTGATTTCTTTTATAATTAATAAATCATTATCATTATTTAATAAATTTATTTTTTTTGATTTGTTGTTATAATTTTTTATAACTTTTGAAATTTTTTTCATTTTTTCCTCTTCCATAAATTATATAAAGTTTAAAATAACTAAATTTTTTCTATTATAAAAAATTATTAGATTAAAATAGATATAACAAAAAAAATAAATAATATTATCAAATTTTTATCTCTTCTTTTATAGGATGTTAATTTTTTTTAGAAATTGAAAAAAAATGAAATAATATCAAATTCTTTTTATTTCAAAAAAAATTAAATATTATAATATATTTTATTTTAAAGAAAAATCATTCCAAATAAAAAACAAGTTAAAGAATATAAAATTTATTTTTGTTTTTGAAAACTTTAATAAAAACTCTAAAAATACTTTTATAAAATTATTTAGAAAAATTGAAAAATTAAATAAATTAAATGAACCCATCAAATAAAATGAATATGTTACTTCAGAGAATTGAAACATTTAAATCTCAAAATAATCCAAAAAGACTTTTACAAGAAAAAAACACTCAATCACTTTCTTTAAATAAATTAAATAGAAAAACATCATCAAATTCAATAAAAAAAAAAAGTTCTAGAAAAAGTTCAACAAATTCAATAAATAAACAAAATAGAAAAAATTCAATAAATTCAGTATATAAACAAAATAGAAAAAATTCAATAAATTCAGTATATAAACAAAATAGAAATTCTGTAAATTTAACAAAAAGAAATTCACTAAATTTTGGAAAAGAACAACAAAAATTTATAAAAAGAAATTCAATTGCAATTCCTCAAGAAAATGTAAATACTCAAGCTTTAGAAACTTTAACAAATGCAGCAAAAAATGTTCAAAATTTATTAAGTGATTTTTTAGTAAATGCTGATGATGATGATAAAAAAAAATATAATATTGAAGAAGAATTAAAACAAATAAAAGAAAATAAAAATAATCAAAATGTAAATATATTTACTATTATAGGAAATAATAGTGGAAGATCAAGTGATAGTGATAATAATAATAATAATAGTAATAATTTTAAAAAAAGTTCTTTAGTAAGAAGAAAAACTGTAAGTTCTTTATTATTATCTAATAATGATGATGATTTTCAAAGGGAAAAAAAAAAACATAATAGTAAAAAAGAAGCTAGTTCAAAATTTATTGAAAAAGTTAAATCAAATTCTTTTAATAAATTTAATAAAAGAAATTCTGTTAATTTTGTTTCAAGAAGAATTTTTGATAAAAATTTTAGTAAAACTTCTTCAATAATTGATTCTAGTGCAACAAGTGTTCCTTCAATAGAAAAAAAAAAAACAAAAGTTCATTTTCAATTTGATGAAAGTGAAGAAAAACCAAATAAAGAAAAATCATCATTTAGTAGAAAAAAAAAACGTAAAAAAACATATCAAGTAGGTCCAAAAATTAATATAATTCCTTGTAATACTAATAATAATAATATTAATAATAATAATGCATTCAATTTTAATAAATCTCATACTTTAAGAGGAAGTCAAACTAGTAATTTTTTAGGTTTTTCTTCTGATGAAGATAAAAAAGAAAATGATAATAATAATAATAATATTAATCATATTCAAGAAGATAATGATATAAGAAATTTTATTCCATTATCAAAATCTAAATATCAAAAATTTACAAATTTATGTAAAAATTTAAGAAAAAGTATAATTTTTTCATCAGATGATTTTAAATCAAATTTTGGAAAAATACAAGAAAAAAAAAAAGAAAGTTTTAAAAATTTAGGAACAATAAAAGAACAATCATTAATAAAAAATTCAAAAATAAGTTTAGGAGGAGATAATGAAGATACAGAAATATATGATTCAGAAGTAAATAGTTCAGAAATATATAATTCAGAACAAAATAAACAAATAAAAGAATTTCAATATAGAAGATTAACTAGACAAGAAAAATATGTTTATGATTCTTTAAGTGATGAAGAAAGTTTAGATGATGCTGATGGAGAATATTATATTGATCCAACAAATTCTTTTAAATTTTATTTTGATGCTATTTTATTTTTTTTATCTATTTATTCTATAACTTATCCTATTTATGTTTTTGGTTTTAAATTATCTCCTTCAACTCCTTTTCAAACAAAAAATTTAAAAATATTTGAATTTATTATGGATTTTTTCTGTATTATTGATTTTATTTTTGGATTCTTTACTGCTTATTATGATTTCGATGAAAATTTAATTACAAATAATCATATTATTGCTTTATATTATTTATCACATTGGTTTACAATTGATTTTTTAAGTGCAATTCCATTTAATAGTATAATTATAATATTTCAACCATTTAAAAATATAGAAAAAAATAAATTAAGATTTGTAGAAGATAATTCATTATTTGATTTATTAATATTAATTAGAGTATTAAAATTATTTAAAGTATTTTTACATAATGCATTTATAGATAGAATAAAAAAATCAATAGAAGGAATAGATGCTTTAGAAAAATGGATAAAAGTTTATATATCATTATTTGCAGGATTTGCAGCTATTCATATATTATCATGTATATTTATTTTTTTAGGAACATTACAATTTCCAAATTGGATTTATACAAATGGATATGAAATAACAACTGAACAAACTGATATTTATGTTACTGCTTTATATTATATTGCTGCTACTGTTTTTACTGTTGGTTATGGTGATATTGTTTCTATTTCTTTATATGAAAGATTTTATAATTTAATTTTATTAGTTGTTGGAATTATGATTTATTCTTATTCTGTTTCTGCTTTAAGTAATTATGTTTCTACTGTTGATTCTAAAACTTTAGAATATCAAAATAATTTAGAAATTTTAGAACAACTTAGAGTTACTCATGAAAAAATGCCTAATGATCTTTATGATAAAATTTCTAAATTTTTATTATATAGATTACATCATGAATCAGGAGATAAAAATGAAATTATTGATAGTTTACCAAGTGGTTTAAGAAATAAATTAATATTAGAAATGTATAAAGATGTAATATATAATTTTATATTTTTTAAAAAATTTTATAACACAGATTTTGTAATTCAAGTCATTTTAGCTTTTAAACCAATTCAAGCACTTCGAAATGAAAAATTAGTAAAAGAAGGAGAATATATAGAAGAAATATATTTTGTAAAAAGAGGAGTTTTATCATTAGAAATCCCATTACCAGTAATTTTAAAAGATGAAACAATTCAAAAAATGGAAACAATGAGATTTGCAAAAACACAAAGAAGATTTGGAATAAGAAATGCAACATTAAATTTTTTAAAACAACAACCTTCTTTATCAAAAGGAAATACATTTTTTCCAAATGAATTAGATATTCCTACAAATGAAGAATTAGAAGATAAAAAAGATTTATCTCAAATAAAAGATATGAAAACACATCAACAATATATTAAAATTATTGAAATTAGAAGAAATGAACATTTTGGAGATATTTTAATGTTTTTAAATAAAAGAAGTCCTTTAAGTGTTAAAGTAAAAACTAAAGTTTGTGAATTATTTTTATTAAAAAAAACTGATGCTGTTGAAATTTCAATGAATTTTCCAAAAATTTGGAGAAAAATTATAAAAAAAAGTTTATTTAATATGGAACAAATTGAAAGATTAATAAATAAAACTTTAAAATTTTTTTTTGTTCATAATGAAGGACAACATCTAAGAAGAGATTCTGTTATAAGAGGAAATTATTATAGAGTTGATCCTACAAAATCTAATAAATTATTAAATTCTAATAATTTATTTCAAAATTTAGATACAAGTGAATTAAAAAGTATTCCTTCTGAATTAGAAGAAGAGGAAGAAGAAGATGAAGAAAAAAATAATGATAATGTTATTCAAGAAGTTAATAGTTCTGAAACTGATAGTTCTGATGTTGAAAATAAATCTAATAAAAGTAAATCTTCTAATTCTTCTAATTCAAAAAGTTCTAATTTTTCTTCTTCTTCTTCAAATTCTAATTCTAATTCAAAATCTAATTCAAAATCTAATTCTAAATCTAAATCTACTTCTAAATCTAATTCTAAATCTAATTCTAGTGATTCTTCTGGAACTAGTTTAGAAAAAAAAAATAAAAAAAATGAAAAAAAATCTAAAAGTAATTTTAAAGAAAATAAAAAAGAAAAAGTTGATAAGAAAAATAATGAAAAAAATGATAATAATAGTATTAATGATACTATTAAAGAAAGTGATACTATTGAAATTATTGAAGAAAAAAAAGATGAATATAATGGAAGTGATGTTGATACTCAAAGATTATTTGAAAATTCTTTTAATGATTCTCAAAAAACTCATAGATCAAGTTTATTAACTAAATCTAACATAAGTCAAAAAACAATAAAAACATTAATTAAAAATTCTATTTTTGATATTAAAAGTTTAAATAATGATAATGAAAATTATTTAGGATTTTTTAAAGAAAAAGATAAAAAAACTTTATTTTCTTCAAATAGTTTAACTTTGCCTTATAGTTCAGAAGAAATAAATAATGAAAATTTACCTTTTGAAGAAATTTCTCTTCATAATGAAGATATGCCATCAACATTATATTCACCAGAATTTAAAAATAATTATATAAATTTAAATCAAATTTTAGCTTATGCTCCTTTAAATAAAAATAAATCTATTTTAATAAATGAAAATATTCAAAATTTAGGTTCTCTTTATGGAGATAATAATAATGATATTATTAATAATGAATTACATTCTATTCAATCGAAAAAAATTTTTAAAAATTTAACAAAACATAATATTATATCTTTTACAATTTATGGAATAAAAAAGCAAAAAAAGAAAGAAAAAAAACTTAAAAAAGAAAATACATTAAAAATAACAAATAATAATAACAATGATAATATAAGTATTAGAAGCGATAATAATAAAAGTATAAAAAGTAATAAAAGTGAGAATAATAAAAGTGTAAATGAAACAAATAAATCTTCAAAAAAACCAATTGCACATATAAAATCAAAAATTATATCAAGTCCTCAAAAAAATACAGATAGAAGATTAAGTAAAATGATATTTTCTTCTCCTTCAAAAGAACCAAATACAGAAGAAGATGATGATAATGAAGCAATTAAAGCTCATAGAGATAATTTTAATTTAGAACAAGATAAAATAAGTAATTTAGGAAGTAAAAAAAAAGGTTTTAGAAGTTCAAAAACTTTTGAGGATAATATTACTATTATAAAAAAAGAAGATAAACTTTCTACTAGTAAATTAAAATTAAAAAAAAATGATACTTTAGAACTTATTAGCCAAAATATTGAAAATAATTCTATTAATTTAAATAATCCTAATGAATTTTATTCTAATTATTTTTCTTCTATTATAGGAAAAAAAGATATTAAAAGTAATGAAAATGGAGTTTCAAATAGATTAAATAAAATTAAAGAATTAATTCAAAATAAAAGAAATAAAAATAAAGAAATAAATTCTAATCGGTCTAATATAAATAGTACTCATAGTAGTAATATTCCTTTTATGAAAACTTCAACTTGATATAAATATCTTGAAAATATAATAGTAATATTTTATTATAGGTTTTATTTTAATTAAAATTTAATTATTTTTACTAATAATATGAATTAAAATTAAATCATATAATTTATTATATAAGAATTAATAATTTTTTGTGAAATAAAAATATACAATAATCATTAAAATAAAAAATTAAATATTCACATTTATTTCAATATCATCATTTGCTTCTTTATTATTATCATTTATATGATTATTAATATTATTATTATCATTATTATAAATCTCATCTTTTTGAATAACATTTTCAATTCCTTCAACTTCAAAATTATCATCAATATATTTACTCCATTCTAATCCTGAATAAGGTAATTTCTTAATATTAGGAACAAAAATAATATATAATAAATTCTTACTTCCAAAAACTGAAAATAAATTTTTTTTCCAATTTCCAAAACTATAAGAAATTGGACCATATTTTTCTATTATATGACCACTTTTTTCACCCCAAAATTCAATAGAAGTATAACCAATTAAAGCTAAAAACCAATTCCATGAAATAAAAAAAAATAAAATTATAAAAGTAGAAAATGATAATACACAAATAAATTGAAATTGATTTTCTAATTTATGAAAATAACCTTTTAATATTAATGGAAGATTACAAAAAATTACAATAATATCATAAATAAATGTATGTGTTAAAAATAATAAAAAATATCTTTGATTATTTTGTCCTACACAATTATTTATCCAAGGACAATGATGATCCATTTTAAAAATACAATTATTACAAATTGAACAATGATGAGTTCTTAAAGGTTTTATTATATTACAATATTTACATTTTTTCCAAATTGAATTATTAGTATTTTGATTAACTCTTAAAGTTATTTGAGGTAAAATCAATGATTTTGAAATATAAGGATTATGTGTTTTATAATATTTTGAATTAATTATATCTGAAACTGAACCTGGTTTTATTATTGTTGCTAATACAAAATTTAATATAATATAAAGAGTTTCTATTGTACAAGAAAAAAATATTAATTTTGCAATTAAAAATCTTTTTTTCTCATATTCAGGAACAATTGTTTTTAATATTGAAATATATGTATATAAAATAAATAATATTACTGTATAAGTAAAAACTGGACCTAAACATTGTAAAAAAGATGTCATTAATTTAAAAGAGTTATTTATACATTTTTCAAATTTTGTTAATGGCTTTGGATGATGATTATTTATTATATTTTCATTTTTATCTTTATTTATGGGAATTTCTTCTATATTATTACTATTTATTGGAATATCCTCATGTGAAGTAAAATTTATTAAATCAAATGGATTTCTTAATCCTAAAATCATTTTTTTTAAATATCTAATTATTTAATTAATTTAAAAAATAGCTTTTCAATAATTTTTTAATATTAAAAATGGAAAAACCTGCAAAATCAAATAAAGAAATACTTCAAAAATGTTTTGAAGTATTAGAAAAAAATTTAAAAAACAATGAAAAAAATGAAAAAAATTTAAAAAACAATGAAAAAAATGAAAAAAAGAAAGATTTAGATTACTTTCAAAAAAGTTTACAAATAATTTTATCTATATTAGATACTTCTATAAAAAATTCTAATGTAGAAGAAATAAATTTAATAATTAATAATATTCCAAACTTATGTTCATATTGTAATGAAAATAATCTAGATAAAATTCCATTATTTGTTGAATATATTGGATATTTTATTCATTATATAGGTAATAATGAAATTTTTAAAGATAAAGAAAAAAGAAAAAAATTGTCTGATGCTTTAGTTTCTTTAATTCAATATTTAGGAAAAGAATTAAAAGAGAAGGGAGTTCAATTTCAATTAATACATTATTTTTCTTTTTTATTAAATAAAATAGTAAAAATATTTTTAAATGTTCCTGAATTAATAGATGATTTTATTATTGTTACTGAAAATCCATATTTACTAAAAGAAGAAGAAGATTTTATCATTTTTTCTAATTTATTATTATTACTTTTATATGATATTAATTTAGAATATAATTATAGAACACTGTTAAGAAGATCATTAATTGTATATTTAAGTTTTGATAAATTATCTGATTCAGAATATTTAAATAATTCAAAATTTGTTGAAGTTTTAATAATTAAATTATGTAATATATATGAAATTTTACCTGATTATTTTGAATTAAGTAAAAATGCAGAAACTTTTGAAGTTGCAATTAATATGAAAAAAACTTTTCCTACAATAATAAAAGAATATTATTTACTCAGTGATTATATTAGATTTTTATGTAAAATTGTAAATTGTATTGTTTCTCATGATTTAAAAAATAAATTCAAATATTTTTTTTTTAATAGATTTTTAATTAAAATGGTTCAACCTAAAATTTTAGGAAAAACAAATATTTCAAGAACTCATTTTCAATATTTAATTTCTATTTTAAGATATGCAAATAATGATGAAATTATTGATGTAACTATTAATTTTTTATTTGGTTTTAATGATGAAAAATGTGAAAAAAAATTTGAATGTGAAGAAGAAATAAATTATTTACTTAATAATGGTAATAATAAAGAAAAAGAATTTGAAACCGGTGAAGAAGAAGATGATATTGATAATTTTAATTATTCTAAACATAAATCAAGTCAAATATCTTATAAAATATTAACTAATTTAACAAAAAGAGAAGAAAATATTAATATTATTACTTATGAATTATTTGAAATGTTTTTTGAAAAAAGACCTTATTTAATGGTTAAAAAATTTATTAAACCTTATGTTGATTTTTGTTTAAAACATACTATAGATAAATCAAAATATATAGGAAATAAATCTTATCCTAATACTCAATCTATTGAAAAATTTTTAAAAATATATGAAAAATATGATCAAAGTAATTTAATTAAATATATTAATACAAATTTGCTAAAAAATTATAATTATTATATGTCATATAATATTGATTTTTATGGTTATTACGAAAAAGAAAAAGAAAATAAACCAAACAATGAAAAATTTAATGAAACTTCCACAACAACAAATTCATTATTTTCTGAATTGAATGAGACTAGGAAAAAGAAAATTGGGCAAAACAATGAAAAATTTAATGAAACTTCCACAACAACAAATTCATTATTTTTTGAATTGAAAGAGACTAGGAAAAAGAAAATTGAGCAAAATGAGGAAAACAATACAAAAAATTTAGAAGACCAGACAATAAAGATAGATAATGTTTTATTTGATAAAATAGATGAAATTCAGCAATTAACTCAAAATATGAATTTTTTATTAATGAAAAATATTCAAGAAAAATTAATAAATTATCAAAATAATACTCAAATTGAAAATTTATTTTTAGTTAATTTAATTTTAACAATAATTTCTGTTCCTATTTTAAATTTTGATCCTGATTTAGTAATATGTCATTCTGTTTTACTTGATGATGATATTAATTCAAAATATTCAATATTAACAGTAATAAAATATATTGTTCAAGAATTATCAAAAGAATATTTAGCTGATAATGATAAAATTATTGAAAAAAATATAATTCAAAAAATAAAAGAATTTAAAGAACAAGATGCTTTAAATAAAAAAGTGAAATCCCCAAACAAAAAAAAACCTGAAAGTTTTATTGGTAAAAAAGCAATTAATTATATAATTTTCTTTGAATTTTTAAAAGTATTTTTGGTTTCTGTAAATAATAAGAATAAATTTGAAGGATTGGTTGAAAACATTTATGGATTTTATTCTGATTTACTTAATGGATATACTGGAGATTAAATATTTATTTATTATTATAAAATTTATCTTTTTTTACTATTTTTTAATTTGAATTATTTTTCCATTATTTATATTTAAAATACAATATATAATTAATAATTTAATTTTATTAATTTTCAATATGATAAATAAAATATGAATAATTTTTAAAATAAAAATGGAAAAATCATATAAAAATCTGATAGAAAGAGAAATTGAAGGAATTGAAAGAAATATAAAAAGACAAGGAAATGATATAAATTTACCATCATTAGCAGATCATTTAAAAAAATTTGTTACTTTAATAAATAATTCTGTCAATACTAATTTAAATGATTTAAATATAGAAATTGATTATCTTCCAAAATTATGTAGACATTGTAATGATCAAAATTTAGAAAAAATTCCTTTAATAGTAGAATATATTGCAAGTTCAATTCATGTTATAAGATTTTCAGAAATTTTTAAAACAAAAGAAAAAAGACAAAATTTGTCTAATTCTTTAATTTTAGTAATCCAATATTTAAGTAAAGGTTTAAAAGAAAAAGGAATTAAATTTGAATTTATGAAACCTTTTGCTTATTTATTAAATGAAATTATTAGAGTATTTTTAAATGTTCCTGAATTAATAGATGATTTTATTATTGTTACTGAAAATCCATATTTACTAAAAGAAGAAGAAGATTTTATCATTTTTTCTAATTTATTATTATTACTTTTATATGATATTAATTTAGAATATAATTATAGAACACTGTTAAGAAGATCATTAATTGTATATTTAAGTTTTGATAAATTATCTGATTCAGAATATTTAAATAATTCAAAATTTGTTGAAGTTTTAATAATTAAATTATGTAATATATATGAAATTTTACCTGATTATTTTGAATTAAGTAAAAATGCAGAAACTTTTGAAGTTGCAATTAATATGAAAAAAACTTTTCCTACAATAATAAAAGAATATTATTTACTCAGTGATTATATTAGATTTTTATGTAAAATTGTAAATTGTATTGTTTCTCATGATTTAAAAAATAAATTCAAATATTTTTTTTTTAATAGATTTTTAATTAAAATGGTTCAACCTAAAATTTTAGGAAAAACAAATATTTCAAGAACTCATTTTCAATATTTAATTTCTATTTTAAGATATGCAAATAATGATGAAATTATTGATGTAACTATTAATTTTTTATTTGGTTTTAATGATGAAAAATGTGAAAAAAAATTTGAATGTGAAGAAGAAATAAATTATTTACTTAATAATGGTAATAATAAAGAAAAAGAATTTGAAACCGGTGAAGAAGAAGATGATATTGATAATTTTAATTATTCTAAACATAAATCAAGTCAAATATCTTATAAAATATTAACTAATTTAACAAAAAGAGAAGAAAATATTAATATTATTACTTATGAATTATTTGAAATGTTTTTTGAAAAAAGACCTTATTTAATGGTTAAAAAATTTATTAAACCTTATGTTGATTTTTGTTTAAAACATACTATAGATAAATCAAAATATATAGGAAATAAATCTTATCCTAATACTCAATCTATTGAAAAATTTTTAAAAATATATGAAAAATATGATCAAAGTAATTTAATTAAATATATTAATACAAATTTGCTAAAAAATTATAATTATTATATGTCATATAATATTGATTTTTATGGTTATTACGAAAAAGAAAAAGAAAATAAACCAAACAATGAAAAATTTAATGAAACTTCCACAACAACAAATTCATTATTTTCTGAATTGAATGAGACTAGGAAAAAGAAAATTGGGCAAAACAATGAAAAATTTAATGAAACTTCCACAACAACAAATTCATTATTTTTTGAATTGAAAGAGACTAGGAAAAAGAAAATTGAGCAAAATGAGGAAAACAATACAAAAAATTTAGAAGACCAGACAATAAAGATAGATAATGTTTTATTTGATAAAATAGATGAAATTCAGCAATTAACTCAAAATATGAATTTTTTATTAATGAAAAATATTCAAGAAAAATTAATAAATTATCAAAATAATACTCAAATTGAAAATTTATTTTTAGTTAATTTAATTTTAACAATAATTTCTGTTCCTATTTTAAATTTTGATCCTGATTTAGTAATATGTCATTCTGTTTTACTTGATGATGATATTAATTCAAAATATTCAATATTAACAGTAATAAAATATATTGTTCAAGAATTATCAAAAGAATATTTAGCTGATAATGATAAAATTATTGAAAAAAATATAATTCAAAAAATAAAAGAATTTAAAGAACAAGATGCTTTAAATAAAAAAGGTAAAGTTACTGTTCCTTTAAAACAAGGAAATAATGAAACTGTTGAAACTGTTGTTTCAAAAAAGAAAAAAAGTGAAACAGAAAATGGTAAAAAAGCAATTAATTATATAATTTTCTTTGAATTTTTAAAAGAATTTATGGTTTCTGTTATGCATAAACATAAATTTGAAGGTTTAATTGAAAATATTTATGGATTTTATTCTGATTTGCTTGATGAATATACTAATTTAACTGAATAATTTAGTAAAATAAAATTAAAAATTATATACTTTTTTGGAAGACTTAATTTATTTTTTGCTAATATTTTCATTTTTATAATTTATATCATTAATAATAATAAATTATTTCATATTCTAAAACCCATTTATATGTTTTTTCACCTTCAGGAAACTCTTATCTTAAAAAAAAAATTATTAAAATAAGAAAAGATAGTCATTTGATTTATTTATTTTTTTAAAAAAAATTAAATATGTCAAAAAAAAAATTTGAATATTGAGTGAAAATTAATTATATTATTATTAGGAAATGCAGTAGTAGAATTTAAAATGGATAAAATAAAAGTTAATGATAAATTTACTTATATTTTTGGAACATTTTTTTCATTTATTCTTTCTTTCATTTTAGTTAAAATACAAAATAAACATTCAATTGATGATTCATTTACAAAGATAATAATTCTCTTAATTATTTATCTGGAATAAAAAATGTAATAGGAGAAATTAAAATTAATAATTGTTTGAATTATTTTTATGCATTCTTTATTTATTTTATCATTATTTTTATTTGCATTTAGCAAAATATCAAGAAATCATTTTTTAACCTTTTACTTTGTAAAGTTTGATTTTATGTTATATTTTAATAATGAAAGAAAAATTATACTTATATCAAGTCATTTCAATAGTTCTATTGTTTATTTCAATGGGTTTGATTTAAAAAAAAAGTTATTTATGGAGAAAAAATAATTTCTCTTATATATTATTTTTGAAGGTTTTTTAAGAATTTAATAGAAAAAAAAATATTTAAGCCCTTATATAATTTCTTTAATGAACTCATTTAATCAAATGATTTTAAGGATTTTTGTTATAATTTATAAAAGAAAAAAAAAATAAAACAAAGAACAACAATTTTGATAATCAGAGAAATTCCAGTTATTTTTTCTTTTATTGAAATCCTATTTTAAATGCTTTAATCCTTTATTATTATTCTCCTTTCCATTATTTTATAGCTTCTCAAATTGGAATTGCATTTAATTTTGATTCTAATAATTTATTATATAATTTTGGTTGTTTTATTTCTCTAATATTATATGTAGAAATTATTATTATTAATTTATATGGAATGAATATCAATACTCAAAAAAAATAAGAGATAGAAGTAAATTAACTATTTGTAATAGTGAAATTGAAATAAATGAGTCTTTTCAAAATGATTATAATAAATTATTTTGAAGATAACTCTATTATTTAAAAAATTAATTTTTTTTAATAATTAATAGAAATGAAATATCAAATTTTCAATTTTTTTCTATTATTTAATCTTAATAATTTTATAGAATACATTCCAATAAATCAATATTCAACATATGAATTGCAATCTATTGAAAAAGATATGTATAATTTTTCTTTAGATATTACAAATATTAAAACTAATAATGAGATAAAATTAGATTATTCAAGTTCTAAAAGATTTTATTCCAGATTAATAAAATATTATTGGTCACAAGATAATTATACAAATATAAAAAATATATCCTCTATTATCGTATATAAAGAATGTAATAATAAAGGATTAAATAAAATTGGAAGAAAAAAATTTATATTATATTGTTCAGTGAATAAAATTTCAGATGAATATAATTCTTTAATTATTGAAGTAGATACTTCAAATTATTATGGGGAATTTTTTATTATTAGTAATAAAAAAGTTTCAATTTCAACATTTATTATTATTCTTGTTTCTGTAATCTTTATTATAATATTTATAGGTATTTTTTTAGCTTCTTTTTTTTATAAAAAGAAAAAAAAATCACGTCAATTATCAATTGATTACAATAATTTCAATGAAATAAGTATTGATAATAATCCATAAAATAATTTTGGTTAATTAATTTTTAATTATTGTTATAATAATTTAAATAAATAAAAATAATTATTTGTTTTAAAATCTGTATATTATAAAAATAATTGTAACTAAGAACTTATTTAATTGAAATATTAATTCTCAGATAAAAGTTAAATTATTAATTGAATAAACAATTAAAATAAAATATATTTATGTTTTATTCTTTCTTTTATTTGATTTATAAAATATTAAAGTTTTATATATATTTATTAGGTATATTTTTTAAATTTATTATGAATTATTTTAAAATATATTGACATGATTTCTTTTTATTTATTTATTTGTCATTAAAGGAATCCATACTGAATTAAATAATAAATATAATATTTTTAAATAAAAAATATATGATTTTTTAAAAAATTTTATAAAAAATGTTACTCAGAGATGATTTAGCTATTGTTCCTTATTCTATAGATATTTTATTTAAAAAATTTTCATCAAATCCAAAATCTCATAAAGAGAAACATACTTTTACTCTTCAAAATGCAATTTATTTACTTCAAAAAGGTAAAAATGCAAGAACAAAATATGAGAATAAAATATTAAGTGATTACCTTTGTGATAATTATCCATTTTTTACAAAATTAAGAGATTCAAGAGAAATGACTACTTTAGAACAATTATCAAATATTTTATATGTTCAAGAATTTGAACCTGAAGATTATATAATTAAATATGGAGAAAAAGGAGATAAATTTTATATATTATTATTAGGAAAAGTTGCAGTTTATAAACCAAAATATATTCAAAAAGAAATGAGATTTTGGGATTATTTAGAATTATTAAATACTATTAAAATAAATGATAAAGAAAATGGGAAATATAAAAGATTAATTGAAAAAAATAAATTAATTGATTTAAAAATTGAAGAATTTTTAGATATAAAATTTGAAGATCCTTTATCTCAAAAAAGTTTTAATTTCTTTTTTGAAGAAGAAGAAGAAATGGGAAAATTTGAAAATGGATTTGCATTTGGAGAAGTTGCTTTAATTACAAAAAGTAGAAGAACTGCTTCTATTAAAAGTTTAAAACAATCTATTTGTTTATGTTTAGATAAAGAAGATTATAATGAAATTGTTTTAGAAATTGAAAAAAAAAAATTTGAACTTCAATTAGATAATTTAAAAATTGATTTTCCTATTTTTGATTTTTTTGTTCAAAAACAATTATTTGTTTTAATAAATAACTTTGCTGTTCAAAAATTAACTAAAGGAGATTATTTATTTAAACAAAATGAAAATAGTGATTTTATTTATTTTATTGATGAAGGAGTTTTTGAAGTTTTTACTTTAATAAGTTTTAATTGGGTAAATCAATTATTAAATTATATCAAAAGTTCAAAAAATAATTTAGTAAATATTTTATTAAATCAAAATGAAGAATTAAAAGAGAATGAATTAAAAGTTTTATTTGATTCAATTTTAAAAAATAAAGAAAAATCTCCTTGTGTTTCTAATATTTTTCAAACAAATAATATTATAATATCAAATAAAGAATTAACTTCAAAAATGATAAATTTACCAGAATTAGAGATGAGGAATGATAAAAATTTACAAAAAATTCATGTAAAAACAATAAAAAATAAAGAAGTTATTGGATTAGAAGATTCTTTAGAAATTAAAAATAGATTTTATTTTGTAAAATGTGTTTCTCAATTTGGAAAAGTTAGAAAAATTTCTTTATTTAATATGTTTAAAATTATCAATATGAATCCTAAAAAAGAACAAAAAGAAAAAATATTAGATATTATTAGAGATAAAAAATCGTTTTTTTTTAAACAATTAGTTAGAATTGCTCAAAGAATTGGAAAAAGAATGAAAAATCATTTAGATATAAATTATAGGAAATTTTTAAATAAAGAAGATGAAAAAAAAAATAATAATGAAAACAATATAAATAATCAATTTATAAGTAAAATTCAAAATAATAATAATGAAAAAACATTATTTGAAAATAAATTTAGGGATTTAAACCAAAAAAATATTTATAATAAAATAAACTATTCTAATGATTCAGAATTTAATAAAAGTATCATAGAAAAATATCGTCCAGTAAGTTCAAAAAATTTAGTTTATAATTCTTTTTCTTTAAATAAAAAAAAAAAAAGTTCAAAATTAGATTTCACTTTAAGTTTTAAGAATAATAAAATAAAACCAAAATTAAGAAATTATACTTTAAATTTAAAAAATGACATTTCAATAAATGATAAAAGTAATTTTCATGAGAAATTTGAAAAGGAAAAATCAAATAATAATCTCCTTTTCAATAATTATATTAATTATAAAATGAATTCTTGTTCTATTTCAAATTATTCAACTAAAAATAATGAATCTATTAAATTTAGAAGTTTTAAAAATTCATTTAGAGAAGATTCTAATTTATTTACTCATCATAATAATAGAACAAGAAAATATGATAGTTTCATGGGATTAGTTAATAGTAAAAAATTATTTTTAAAAAAAGATTTTAAACAATTTTATGATAAAGAAACTTCACAAGATAAAAAAAAACCTTTATTTCCATACAAAGTATAAAAAAATACAATTTTTGTATATTTTAAATTTATATAAAATTCCTTTTAGAATTGAAAAATTATATAAAAAAGCTCCTTTATTTCTAAATAATTTAAAATTCTCAAATAATAATTTATTTTAAAAAAATCATTTAATTATAGTTCTTAAAGTAATTATAATAGAAAAAACAAAGGAAATTTACATTTGTAAATATAATGATAAATGATTTATTAAAAGAAAAAATAAACAAATCATTTCTTGGAAATTTTTTCTTATATAAAAAAAGAAAAATAAAAAATAATTTATTCAAAATTGGAATTCTAAATAATAGAACAAAGTATTTAAAAAAATTTTTTGGTACAAATTTTTATTGATTATGATGATTATCTTAAAAATAAATTGTTATACAAAATAAAAAAAGTAATCAAAATTAAATAATAAAGATAAAAAATATTTTGAAAAACAAATTCTTTATAGAACAATAATTTAAAGAAAATATAATAGAAAAGTTTTTATAATAAGAAAAATAATAATTATTAATAATAAAAAAAAGAAATAAAAAGGAAATTAATTTATAATTTTTTACATTGTTTTGAAATTGATTTAGTTTTTTAGGAAAACATCTTTCCTTCTTAGTTATATATTTTTTGTTTTAATTGGGATTATTGTTTTATTTTTTTTCCAGAGTCATATTTAATTTATTTAAATTTTTAATATTTAAAGTACCTGAATATTTATTATTTTCAATTTCATTTAAAATTTCATTTCTTCTATCAATAATTTCATTTTTTAAATGTGTTTTAGAATGAACATTTAAATTTGACCATTGAGAAAATTTTTTATAACAACCTGGAAAAATACAACAATATGGTTTTTTTCCTGAATGAATTCTAAAATGAATTTTTAAATTTTGTTCTAAAGAAAATTGTTTTTTACAAATATCACAAATAAATTTTTTTTCTTTTAAATGAATAACAGAATGTCTTTTTAATTTGAAATTATCAATAAATGATTTATTACATATTTTACATTTAAATTTTTTTTCTTTATGAGTTAATAAATGTTTTCTTAAAGAATTTTTTGATGTATATTTTTTAAAACAATTTTCAAAATTACATTTATAATAAACTATATTATTATTTTTATCAATCTGTTTTATTTTATCAATTTTTTTTAATTTTAAAATATTTTTCTTTGAATTTATTGAAGTAAAAACATCAATTACTTCATCTTTAAAATTTTCCATAAAAATTAAATGAAAAAACTTTTTAAAAAATTAAAAAATAAAAAAAATGAAAATCTTTATTTTTCTATTTTTATTTCCAATAATTATTTCATATTTACAATTTCCCTTTATAATAAAAAAAAATGATAATTTGAATGATCCAGAAGAATTTATAAGAATATATCAATATAATAATATAACAATAACATTATCTATTGGAACACCTATTCAAAAACTTCCTATTAATTTGAAATTACAAAATTATCCATTTTTTATTTCTTCTTTTGAAACTAATTTACCAATTGAAAAATTCAATGAAAATGAATCTTCATCTTTTGAAAAAATAGATGAAAAAAAATCATATGAAAGTGAAGATTTTGTTTCTGCTTTAAAAGCTAAAGAAAAAATTAATATAAATAATAATAATATATTATTTAATTTTATTCTATCTTACAAAGAATCTTATCGACTTTATGATACTGGAGTTATTGGATTATCTTATAATCCAAAAAATAAAGATTTAATAGATTATAATTTTATATCACAATTGAAAGAAAAAAATATTATAGAAAAAGAAATATATTTTATGGAATATAAAGATGAATTTAGTGGAGATTTTATAGTAGGAAAATTTCCACATGAATATAACCCAAAAATTTATAATAAAAATAAATATAAAGAAATAAATCCAAAAGTTATTGATAATAGAATAGAAATTGTTTTAGATGATATAAGTTATGGAGAACATTCAATAGAAAGATTAGCTGATAGTGTTTTTTCTTATGAATATAGTTTATTAAGAGGAACAAGGAAATATAAAGAAATTGTTTTAAGTCAATTTTTTAATGAATATATTAATAATAACCATTGTTTTAATACTTCTATAGGTCTTTTAGGTTCTTATATTTATTATTGTGATAATACAATTAATATTACTAAATTTAAACCATTAATAATTACTACATATGAAGGTAATTTTACTTTTGAATTAACTTATAAAGATTTATTCTTAAAAAAAGGTGATTATTATTTTTTTTTGTGTTATTTTTATAAAAGTATGAGTAGTTCTTTTCTTTTAGGAAAACCTTTTTTTAAGAAATATATGGTTGTATTTAATAAAGAAAAAAAAAATATTGGTTTTTATATTGATGATAAAAATTCTTCAGGTTTTTTTAGTAAGTTTTTTCCTTGGTTTATTTTTATTTTCTTTTTATTTGTAATTTCCTATTTAGCATTTTATATTTATAAATATTTAAATAAAAGAAAGAAAATAAAGGCAAATGAATTAATTGATGAAGAATATAATTATTATGAAGGTATGAAAACCAATTAAAACAAATTCTTCTGTTAAAATATAAATTTTTACAATATTTAATACTTATTTCATAATATATAATAATTTTAAATAATTTACAATATTTATTTAATTTCAAAACAATGAAATTTAGATTTCAGAATAATTCTAAAAAATATTTCTAAATTCTCCAGAAATTTTAATTTCTACTCATTTCAACAAAATCACTTATTTTTACATTAAGATTTTTTTTTACAATTTTTTTTGCAGGTCTTGATATTTTTTTATAAAATTCCATTCCTCTATTTCCGTATATTTGTTTATAAACTATTTAAATATTATATAAATTAATTTTACAAATTTTTATAAACATTTCTCTTTCTTTCGGATCATATTTATTAATATTTGTATTAAATTGAGTAATTAAAAACAATTTTTGTTCTTCAGGAGACATATTTTCGAATTTAATAAAATCTTTGCTTTTTCTTGCTTTATTTTTTAAATAATTTTTGAGATATTTTGCAGTAATTAAAACTAATAATGTGACAATAATAGTTTTTAAATTATAAATGAAATAAATTATAGAAGACATTTAATCTTTAATATATTTATAAAAAATTAACAATTAATTTATATTGAAAATCAATTTAATTCATATAGAAGAAAATATTATAAAATATTTTTTTTTGAAAATAATATATTATTTATTTTTTAAAAACATATTATCTAATGTCATATTATTATTAATAGGAATAACTTTCTTTTTTCTATTTGAAATTTTTTTATCTTGTTTATTATTGGATTTGTTTATATTTAAATCATTTATTACTTCTTTATCATCTTCTTTATCATTTTTTTTTTTAATTTCTTCAATATCATTATTTAAAAAATTATCAATATTTATATCATTATTATTTTTTTCATCTTTTTTTTTTTTATTTTGTTTTTTTGAATTTTTTAAATTTTCAACATAAAATATAGAATTAATATCAATAAAAGAATATTTATCATTTTGCCTAATTGCAGTACTAATATCCTCAATATTTATAGTTTTTCTTTTTTGATTTTTACAAACCAAATATGAATTTTTTGCTAATTCTTTTAAAAAAAGTTCTGTTAATTTACCAATTACATAATATGCATTTTTTTGACATAATTTAATATCATCATCTAATTTCATAATATTTTTTATTTTAGCTAAAGGAAATCTCATTAAAGTATTTTTTTCTTTTTTATGATTTTTTTCATCTTTAATTTCTATATTATTAAAATTTTCTATTTCATTTTTTATTTTTTCATTTATATTATTATTATTATTATCTTCTGATAATTTTTGATTATCAAAATCAATTTCCATTTTTTCATTTAATTTTTCATTTTTAATTTCTTGTTTAATATCAGTATTTATTTCTTCATTTTTTTCATTAATATTTTTAGGCGGTTCATTTTCTTTTTCCATAAATTAAATTTATAAAAAAATATAAAAAAAAGAAAGAAATTTAATAAATAAAAACAATAAAATGAAAAAACAACAAATAAAAAATATTCCAAATTAAACATAATAAAAAAATTTTAAAAAAATAAATAAAAAAAAAAAAAAATGTATATCTCAAATGAAAATAGTAAAAATATAAGTCCATCAACTCCATTAATATCTAAAATAGAAGGAGAAGGAAAAACATATTTTATTCCAAAAAAAATTTTAAAGAATGATTTTAATATAAAAAAATATATATCAAAAAAATATTGTACATCACTTTATTTTGGAACAGATATAATAAATCAATTATGTTATATTTGTCCAATTTGTAATCCATCAAGAGATAGAGAAATATGTAAATATTGTTATGAAAATTGTCATTCTCAATGTAGAAGTTTACAATCATATGATTCTAATTTATCAAAAGAAGTAGAAATTTCAACAATAAAAAAAAAGAAATTTTCTTGTAAATGTGCTTTAAAATTAAAACATAGACCTCCCTTAGGAGATAAATCAGAATTAATTCCTTGTAATATGGTTCAATTAGATCATATTTTAGGTGTAAATTCTATTTTTTGTAAATCACATCAAATACAAATTTGTTGTATTTGTTCTGTTACTTGTCATAAAAAATGTAATATACATTATGATTATGAAATTCTTCCTGGAAATTGTATTTGTAGAAGTGAATTTCATACACATTATAATGAATTAGCTTTAAGTTTTCCTTTTGAAGATTATAAAGAAAAAACAGGAATTTCCGTTTTTAAAGTTCAAACTTTAAATATTTTATTTAAAAGTAAAGTTATGTTTTCTAAAATGGAAGATTTGTTTATTAATACTCTTTTATATGGAAATTCTATCGATGATATTGATGAAAGCTTCTTTGCTTTATTAGATTTATTAAATAGAAATTTAAATAATAAATTTAAAATCTATTATTTTGATCATGAATTAATTAAAATGTTCAATTTTGAAAATTGTATGAAATATATTAAATTATTTCCTAATAATAATCCTAAAATTGTTCTTTCTAAAATTAGATTAATTTTTATTGTTATGTTAATTCATTTTAAAAGTGATTATCAAAATTTTAAAGTTTTAACTGTCAAAGATTTAATGACAAGAAATATTATTGATAGGTTAAAATATAAATTAGTATTTGACAAATTTAGCCAAATAAATAATCAAGTTTTTGAAAAATATAATAATAAATTTAATTTTGACGATTTATGTAAATTATTTTTTGATGGATTACCTCTTATTCAAATTGAATTATATTATGTTGAAATAGAAATGCTTATAAAATTTATTATAGCATTATTAAAACATATGATTTTAAATAATTCTGATATTCAAAAATTAATAAATTCAATTTATCCTTTTTATGATAAATTTTATAATTTAATATCAAATGAAAAAAATAATATTTACAATTACATAGGTATTTATAATGCATTTTCAGAATTATTCATAGAAATCACAGTAAATTATAATGATAATATTATTAATGAATTTATTGAAAAAGGAAAAAAAATAAATAATTTCATTCATAAAAGAAGTGAAGAAGGGGATTTACTTTTTAGAATGATAATTAAAAATACAGAAATAATAAAAAAGCATTATAAATTACTTCAAAAAAAAGATATAGATGATAATAGTATTGAAGAAAAAAATAGAGTAGCATCAATAAAAGAACATAGAAAAAAATTTGAAAAAAATTTAGAAAATCAAAAAGTTGATATTCATCCAAAATTACCTGAAAATGGTGGTTTAATTCCAGATAAAAATATAACTTGTTTAAATCAATCAATAAATATTTTTTGTTTAGCAGATAATTTTTATGATAAACAAATAAGGAATATTTCAAAGGAAGATATTGAAAATTATAATAATTTAAAAGAAAAATTAAAATCAGGAAGTTATGGTTCATTTTATAATAATCCGAAAGATAAAAAAGATAATTATAATCCTTTATTAAATGCAAAAACTAAAATAGAAAATGCTTTATATAATTTATTTGATGGTCCTTTAAAAGATGGAAATTTAAAAATAGGAGATCAAATATTAGATATTTTAAGAAAATTTATTAAAGAAACTATAGATAAATTTGGTTCTATTGAAAATTCAAAAAAAAAGAAAAAAAAAAAGAAGAAAAAAGATGAAGAAGAAAAAACAAAATTAGATTATTTCTTAGATAAAGTTAAATATGATATTTCAAAACAATTACCATTTGTTTCATTATATGATTTTGATGATGAAAAAGAAAAATTAATAGAAACTTTATGTTTATATAGTTTAGATGAAACAATATCAAAATTATTAATTTTTTTCACAATGAGAAATTTTCCTGCTTTAATGACAATAGAACTTTATGATATTTTATTATCAATTTTTCAATTATATTTCCTAACAAAAAATGGAATGAAATATTTTTTATTAGGAAAAAATTTTATAAGAATTTGTAAATCTTTTCGTCATTTTCAATGTATGAAAGATTCAAAAAATACAAATGAGAAATATCAAATCGATACAGAAACAAATATTCCTTTTGCAGAAAGTGCATTAAAAATAATGTTAAATATTGCAAAAGCTAATAAATATTATAATTTATCTTTAAAAGGTCATAAAGGAATTATAAAATTAAAAAAATATTTAATTGAACATTTACAATTTTTATTTGAAGAAAAAAGTGATAATCCAAAATTTCCTTTAATACAAAAACATCATTTTTATCTTTGTACTAAAACTTATTTATTATTTTCAGATGATTTTATGTATGAAGATTATGAAGATATTAAAATTAAATTAATGTATTTATTTTTAAATTCACCTTTTAATTTAACTGAAAAAGATAAATTTATAAGACAATATGATGAAATAACTGAAATGAATGTTCCTTCAAATAATTCAAGTTTTCATATTCATTTACCAAAAAAAAAAGTTAAAAAAGAAAATGAAGAAAATAAAAATAATGAAGAATTTATTCTTTATGAAGTTGAAGATGATGAAAGTAGATTAAATAAATTATCAAAAACAGAAGTTATGATTGATGAAAGTACTATTTTTATGAAAATTTATTTAAAAATTTTTAGCGCTCTATCCAAAAATACTTATTTTGTATTTCAAAAAACAGAACAAGAAGAATTTTTAGATGCAATTTTTAAGATAAATTCAATTTCAGGATTTCAAACTTTGTTTAATAGAAAAATTTTAAATTTAGAAGAAAAAAAAATATTGTTAAATTTTATAAGAACTTTCACATTTTTAGAACATTTAGATAGAACAGATTTATTTGCTAATAAAAAACCTTTAACAAATATTGAATTTAAAGATATAGTTTATAATAATATTATAGATTTTGAAATATTAAAAACAGTAGATAAAAATCATTCAAATAATCATCATGAATTAAATCCTGAAGAATTAAATGAAAAATATAATCAATTAAATTTATTTGAAGAAGTTTTAGATTTATTTATTTCAGAAATTAAAGAATTTCCTAATCAAATTTATTCAGAAGGAGAATTAGTTGATAATATTTATGAATATATTAAAGAATTAGTATTAGATGTTAAATTTATAGGAGATTATTTTTTTTGTTCTAAAGATATTGCAAATAAAATTTTACCTAAATTTTATTTATTGACCGATGTTTTTTTAAATAAAGTTGAAATTATAAAAGAAATTTTAAATGATATTGAAAAAAATAATAAAATAAAACCAAATTATGAAATAAATAATGATGGAGAAGAAGAAAACAATAATCAAAAAAATAAAAAAGAAAAAGAAAAAGAAAAAGAAAAAGAAAAAAAAAAAGATGAATCAACAGAAGAAAATTTATTTGAAATCCATAGAACTTCATTTAATATTTATGATAAAGATAAAGTGTATTCTTATTTATTATGTGAATTAGATAAAATATTTGAAAAAACAAAAATTAATATAACTAATAGTTTAACTGAATATTTAGATGATTTTGATACAATTTCAGAAAGGAATTTTCCTCCTTTTAGTTTAGTTGAAACTTATGATTATGAATTTTTTTATGAAAATGAAGAAAATAATAAAAAAGAAAAGAAAGATAAAATTCAAAATTTAATTATAAATATTGTTAAAAATTATACTGATCAATTTATTGATATTTCTTCAACTAATTTTTTTCAAGTTTTTACTCAAATTTCAAATGATTCAATGAAAATTGATTATAGAAGAAAAATAATTGATTATTATCATAATTTTATAAATTCAAAAGAAGCTTATTTTTCTGAAAAATTAGAAGATTTAACATGTTTAATTGATAAATTATTATTTTATAATTCTGAAGGAATGCAAAGTAGATTTTATAAATTAAAAAATGATAAATTTTTTTTCCCCAATTTTAATATGGAATTACATCAATTTATTATTTTAACAATTATTTCTTCAAGAAATTTTTTTGTTTATGAAAGATCAAAAAAAAATATTTCTATCACAAAATTATTAATTCAATTTTTACAATTATTAGGAGAAGGATTTAATATTAATTATCATGAAAATATATTTAAACTTCAAAAAGATGTTTATATAAAAGAAGTTTTAGAAACTGTTTATACTGAGGATTTTATGATTGAAGAAAAAGAAAATTTAAATAATGATGATGAAGATTTAATTTTTAATTCTCCAATTTTAAAAAATACAATAAAGAAAAATGAAAAAGAAAAAAAATCAAAAAAAAAGAAAAATGATTTACCAAAAAGATTTTCTTCAGAAGAAAATACAATTATTATTATAAATGAACCAATTTATTTTTCTTTGATTATGAATTTAAAAAAAAGTTTTGGATTAATTGATATTAATAAAGAAATAAATGGAGAATTACCAAATGATAAATTAATTGTTTTATTAACAAATATTATTGATTTTTTAATTCAGTTTATTGATTCAAGTAAAGAAAATAAAAAATATATTTTTGAAGGAATTAATGAATTATTTTTTGGAGAAAAATTTAATGAAAAACAATTTGATTTATATAGAAAATTAGAAAAAGATGAAACAATTAAAAAAGCAATTTTTTCAAAAATTATTGATGATGATATGACTAAATATAATTTAAGAAGAAAAGTAATTTGTTATGTTAAAAATAAATATATTCAATTATTAATTTCATATTTTCAAAGTGAAGAACATGAAAATACATTTTTGGAATTATTTGATAATGGTATTTCTACAGTTAAAATTTATCATGAATTACTTTATCATTTTCTTCAATGTCTATTAAATATAAAAATAAAAAATAAGAAACTTTTTCAAAAGATTTCAAAAATTCAATCTAATAAAGATTTTGTAGATCTTCTTTTAAATATTTATATTCATGAGAATATATTTAAAGATATAATAGAATTTCAACTTTGTTCAAATATGTTTGTTTTACTTAAAATTCTTAATGAAAAATATAAATTTAATGAATTAAATATATTATTTGAAAAAATTACAAGTGAAAATTATGAACAAAAAGAAGCATTGTCAAAATATTTAGAAATAGATGTAAATTCCTATTTTAGTAAAAGAGTTTTTTTATTCTTTAATCAATTAATTATACAAGTAGAAATAAAAACAGGGAAAAATGCAAAAACAAAAATAACTGAAATTGATGAAGAAAAAGAAATTTTAAATAATATTTCAAAAAAAATATATAATGGAATAAATAATGGAAATGAAAATTCATTAATTTCAGAAAATTCAAATGAAAAGGATAATAATAATATTCAATTATATGAACCAACAGGAAATAATATAAAATTAAAAATTCAATATCCTCAAAATTATGTTAATATAAATAATAATAATTTAGAATTTAATAAAAATAATAATTTAACATCAGTAATTTTTTTTATTAGACCATCATTATCTTTTAGATTAAGTGAACAATCTAAAATATCATTTGAAAAAAATGTTGATCGTTCAAATGCAACAAGTAAATTTATATCATTAGTTAATTATTCAGATTATTCTCTTTTTGAAATGATTGTTAATCAACATTTATTAGGTTCTAGTTCTATTAAAAAATTTTTATCAAATATTAATTATTTATATGTTGAAATTATTAATTTTATTTTAATTATCATTGAAAATATTTTAATAATATATCATTTTTATCTTTCTACTTCTTTACCAATTGAAGAATATGATGTTATTAAAAATGATGATAGATATTTTATTCATATTAGTAATTTAATTGTTTCTTTTGTTCATCTTGGATTTTTGTTTTTTGTAATTTTAAATTGGTTTTATTTTAAATTTATTTTAGAATATCAATCTATTATAATGAAAAGATATAATAAAAATTTTGTTTTCAGAAAAAAAAATCAAAATTCTTCAATTCCAAATGTTATAGTAAATTATTTTAAAGATGATTCAATGTCATCTTTATCAGTAACAAAGGAAAAAAATAAAGATTTAAATATATTTAAAATAATTTATGTAGGATTTTTAGAGACAATTTTTTTAAATAGAAGAGTAAATATTTTATTTTTATCAGTAATATTTAATGTATTATATATTTTATTAGAAAATTCAATTTTCATAGCAATACCAATGATATTTATAATGAATTTAACTCCAACACTTTTTGATATTTATAGAGCAATAAAAATGAAATTTATAAGTTTAATAACAGTAGTAATATTTACAGTTTTAATAGCATATATTTATATGTGGATAACATATTTTTATTTTGATTTTCTTTATAATTTTGATGATATAAGAGAAATGTCATCTAATCAAGATATAGAAGAAGATTTTTGTAATTCTTCAGTTCAATGTTTTTTATTCATTATTCAACAAGGTTTTATGATGGGAGGAGGACTTTCAGAAGTTTTAAAAACTGTTTCTTATCAAAATGATCCTGCTTTTTTTATTGGAAGATTTTTTTATGATATTATTTTCTTTTTATTTATTATTTTAATATTATTTAATGTTTTTATGGGAATTATTGTTGATACTTTTGCTGAATTAAGAGATATGAATTGGAATAGAGAAAATGATATTCATAATATTTGTTTTATTTGCCAAATGAGTAGAGATGATTGTTTAATTGAAAATATTGATTTTGATAATCATGTTAAAACTGTTCATAATTTATGGAATTATTGCTATTTTTTAACTCATTTACATATTAATAATCCTAATGATTTTAATAATATTGAAAATTTTGTTTGGGAGAAATTAAAAGAACAAGATTATTCTTGGTTACCTTTAGTAGGAAATTAATTGGTATTTTTAATTATTTTTATTTTTATAAATTTTTTTCATACAATAAGTATATTTATTCAGACTTTAAATAAATATATTCATTATATATATTATTTATAGTATTTATGTCTCATAAAATAAACCTTATTATTATTCTGTTTTCAAGTTTCAAAAAATATTTCAAGTTAATTTTATAAATTATTTTGTTTTTTATTTATTTAATTATATATCATTGACTTTTTCAAAATTCTTGATTAATATCATTTTAAAATTTAATATTTGCATTTTATATTATATTGACTTAATTTAATTGTCAAATTAAATTATATATTAATTTTATATTGATTAAAATTGAAACTTTAATTATTTGTGATTTATTTAATAATAATTATTAATTTATTTTTTGATTAAATAAAATAAATAATTTTTTTAATTATTTAATTTTTTTTGTAGTTTAATAATAAATAATAATATTAATAAATGAAATTTATAATAAAAAAGACCCAACTGTCATTCACAAAAATAATTGATATTAAAATTTAATCACAAAAAATTATCATAATGCTCAAAAAATATCTTAAAAAAAAAATATATGAAAAATGGATATAAATGAATAAAATAAACGTATTTATCTAAAGTAAAATTTATTGAACTAAAATATTCATCTTTAATTAATTAAATCATTTAAAAAATAAAATTAACAAACAAATATCATATTGTAAGCTTTAAAATTTTAAAAAAACCTTTATTCGGTCATCTCATCTTTTCTATCTCACGAAATTTTTCGTGAAGTAAAATTAATAACAAATAATCAAAATTTTTCAATAAAAAAACTATGTTTAAATTTTTTTAAAAAAAAAAGAAAATAAAAAAATTATAATAGAAGAAAAAAGAAAACAGTTTATTACTTTTAAACTTAAGATTAAATTAATATAAGTGAAAAATATTTCACGAAAATATTTTAAAATACATCATCAATGATATAAACATTTTTAAAAAAAACTTTAAATAAAATAAACACAATTAGATGGAAGTTTATGAAAGAAAAGAAAATGAATTATTTTCTGAAGTTAAAAATAAAGAATATTATCCTATAAAAAATCAAAAAATTTTTTTATTTCCTTCTTCTAAAGATGATTATAATAATTCTTTTAAAGAAGAAAATTGCTTTAGAAATAAAATTGATACTTCAAATTATGAAAAAGAAATCTCAAAAACGAATTCAAGTGATTCTTCAATCAAAAAGAAATCAAAAAAAAGAAAAAAAACTAGAAATAGAAATAAGAAGAAAAAGAATTCTCAAAAAAATAATATTAAAAAACAAAAGAACAAAGAAAATGAAAAAAATTTAGATCTTAGTAACGAAAATGATTTATTTCAAAATAATATGATAGATATTGAAAACGATGAAGAAAATATCACAAAAAAAAATAAGGAAATTAAATATGAAAAAAATCAATTCAATTATTCATTCGAAGTTACAAATAAAGTAAAAGAAGAAAAAAAAGATTTTGATGCTTCAAATAATCAATTTGATGAAATTGAAAAAAATAATGTTTTAAAAGAAGATAAAAAAAATTCAAAGAATAAAAATAATCAGATAAATAAAATCTTCTTTCCAAAACAAAAAAAAAATCATAAGTTAAATCAAAAAATAGAAAATTCTAAAGAAGAAAGTTTTATTATAAAGAATATTAATAATTATATTACAGTTAATAATCCAAACATAAATTATATTTTGAATAATAATAATGATAATTCTTATATATTCAATGAAGAATCAAATGATTTTTATAAAATAAATTGGTATTCTTCTCAAACAAATAGAAATAATTATATTCAAAATCAACTTCAAAATAATTTTTTTATTAATAATTCACCTCTAGTTAATCAAAATAATTTTTATAATATTTATTTACAAACTACTCAAAATTATTATTTGAATAATGATGTAAATATTGATAATAAAAAAGTATTTAATAATAAAACCTTATCTGATCAATTTTATAATTATATTGAAGAATCAAATTTAAAATATCAAGAAGAAAAAAAATTTTTAAATACTAAAAATTATTTTTCCTTAAATTCTTCGAAAAAAAATTTTAATAATAATAAAAATATTTTTTTAACTAACGAACATATTATTATGAATCAAGGAAAAAATAATTATAAAAATAAAAAAATAACACATGTAATCAATGAAATTCAATATAAAAATAATAATCAAAAAGAAGAAAAAAAAGAAAATTCAGAAAAAAAATATATTTTAGTTTCAGATTTTTTATCAAGAATACCAAAAAGAATAAATCCAAAAATTGGAAAACCATATTTAATAAAAAATAGAGAAGAAAAAAAAACATTATTAAATTTAAAAATAAAAATTCCAAATCAAAAAGAAGAACTCATCTTTACTTTAAAAGAAGGAGAAAATATAAATATAAAAGTTAAAGAATTAGTGAAAGAAGAAACTTTTATTCCAAAAATTATTGAACGAATTAATCAATGTCTTAATTATCTTAATTTATTTAACTCATATCATTTGAATAATGAATCAAATAAAGATTTAAGTATTATAAATAATCTTATAAATAACAAAAAAACAATTTATAATAATAATTCTTTCTAAGATAAGAAAGAAAAAAAAAAGAATAATTTTGAGTTGAATAATATTAAGATTATTTTAAAAAATTGAGTTATGAATAAATAATCTGGAAGTGATTCAGATATTTATTTATGAAAATTGTTTATAAATATATTTTTAATATATGAAAAATATTCCATTTAAAGTAAAAAAAAACTGGTATAATTTTATTATTATAATATAATATTAAACAATTTAAAATTATTTTTTTATTTAATAAAATTTTTTAATAATATTATTATTAACAATAAATTAACATTAAAGGATTAAAAATAGGAAAACTTAAATATATATATTTTAAATAGTTTTATTTATTCATTCATAAAATAAAGATTGTTTACTTTTTATTAATTGACAAGTAACTTTCCAATTATTAAAATCTTCTTCAATATTAATTTTTTTCATAGTTGTGAAAATATAATTACTTTTATTATTATCAATAACTTGTTGAAATAAATTTATAATTTCATTAATAGTTAAATTTAAAATATTTTCTTCTAGTATAATAATAACAGAAAAAGCTGCTTGAAATAATATAAAATCTCCTTTTAAAATAAATAAATCCCAAAGTTTAATAACTAAATCATAATTTAATACTTTACAAAAAAGACTTTCAAACCATTCATCTAAAAATAAAGAAGAAGTTATTTCAAATTTTCTTAAATGTTCTTCAGCTTTTGGACAAAATATCTTTAATTTTTTATTAAAAAAATATTCAAAATTTGAAATCCAACTATTATTTTTTAATAAAAATTTTCCTAAATAATTATTAAAAATTAAATTAACTAAACAAACAAAAGAATCATAAATATTCTCTTGGTTTATTAAAATTATCATTGAAATAAATATTATATTATCACTATAAATAATATCTGGTCTATAAAGGAAAAATATTCTAACAATTTTATATAAATTATTTAAAATATTATTGTAATTATTATAAATTTGAGCAAAATAAATTTCTCCAACTTTTAATATATCATTAATAATTTTATTTATCCCTTCATCGTCATTAAATTTATTTTGTGTATTTTTATTATATTGTTTTTCTAATTCAACAAAATCAATTGATTCCTCAATTTTATTTAAATAAAAATTAAATAATTCTTCAGTAATACAGCATTTATTTCCTATTAATATATTCCAAAGCTTTTTTCTTGTTTTTGGGGGAAGACCATTTTCATAACAATAAAACATTTCTTTTTTTGAAATTTTTCTATAATTTGAAATTTTAGTAATAATATCTTTCATATTCATTTTCTTTTCATCAATGTCTTCTAATTTTAAATTTATATTATAATGACAACTTCTTTTATCTTCTATTTGATCTAAAAAAAATATACCATAAAAATTCCAATTATTCATTATATTATTCCAAATATATTCCATTAAATCGGAAATATTTTCTTCTTTTTTTTCATTTATTGAATCTTTTCTTTTTTGAATATAATTTAATAAACTTTTAATTGCTTTATACCATTTTGCAACAGTTTCAATATTTTTACCTTTGAAATTATGACTTTTTTCTTTAGTAATTATCGATAAAAATAAATTTTTATCTTCTCCTTCATCTAATTTTAAATTATTATTATGAATTCCAGTTAAAACATCATTAATTTCTAAAACAGGAATAATTTGAGTATGCTCAAATTTTTTAATTTCTTTTTTTTCAGAACAAATTATATTTAATAAATTATTTGAAAATTGTAAATATTTATTATTTCCACTACTAAATTTATTCGAAAATTTATAAAAAACATCTCCATCTTTTAATAATTTAACATCTTCTTTAGAAAAATTACTTAAATCATTTGTAACTAAAGTTTTTCTTTCTTGAGAAGTTCTATTATTATAATTCTCAATTCTTTCTTCAAATTCTTTTTCATCCATTTCTTCTGAATTAATATCTTCTTTTTCTTTAACAAGAATACATAATCTTCTATAAATAGCTTCATTATAATCTTGAGTCCAAATAATATTATGTTTCTTTAAATCATCATAAATATTACTAACAGTATCTTTATCAACATCACAATTCATTTCTATAAATCGTTCTTTTGTAATTATATTTACATTTTTTATATCAGTTCTAACAAACATTGTATTAACTGCAAGTATTGTTGATGCTAATACAAAAACTGAATTTGAATCTTTATATAATTTAGTATGTTTGTTATCATTATAAAAAACTAAAGAAAAATAATTCATTATATCTAAAATTAAATTTGCATCTTTTGGTAAATTTAATGTTGTTAAAAAAAATTTAAAACCTATTATAAAAGGAATATTTTTAAAATTTATTGAACGAATAAATGATTTTAATATTACTTTATTTTCATTTGGAGGATGAGTTTTAGCTAAAAATTCTCCTATCATAAATTTATCAAAACCATTTATTACTAATAAAAATTCACTAAATTCTTCTAAATTTTCAATTATTCCATTTGATAATAAAATATTATATGAATCCATATATGCTTTTAAATTAAAACAAATAATTGCTTTTTCTACTTTTTTTAAATAGAAAATCTCTAATTTTTGTAATAATTTTCGTTTATCAAACAATTTAATTGTTTTATTATTATTATTATTGTTTTTTTCAAAATCTATTGAATATTTTTTATTAATAAATCTACTTTTAAAAAATTCTTTTCCAATATCAATATTTTCTTCATCATATCTATGAGGTACAATAATTTCTTCTTCTTCAAATATATCATTATTTTCATCTAAATTATTATCTCCTTTAATAATACTTTTTGTACTTATTTTAAGTTCTATATCTTCTAATTTTTCAGGATTTAAAGGATTCATTCCTATTAATTTATTTTTTTCATCTAAATCCTTATTTGATGAAATATTTTTTGCATTATCTATTATTATAAATTCATTTGCTAAATTATCATCTAACTTTTTTTTATTTATTATAGTTTCTTTTCTCATTGTTTTATCTTGTTGAATTAAAAATTTCATTAAATTTTCTCTTTTTGCTTTAAAGATATCTTTATCTATTTTATATTCATCTTTTATTTTTGATTTATTTTCTTTTTTTTCTTCTTTTTTTTCTTCTTTTTTTTCTTTTTCATTTTTTTTTTCTTCTTGAATAATTTTATTTTCTTTCTCATTTATTAAATTATTATCTTTTTCTTTCTCATTTTTAATTTCTTCATTATTATTGTTCTTTTCTTCATAATTATAATTATTTTCCTTTTTTTCTATATTTTCATCTTTATTTTCTTTTTTCGATTCGAGTATTTCTTCCTTTGTAATTTCTATTTTTTCTTCATTTTTTTGAACTCCAAAACTATTTTTTATTATATTTTTATTTTCCTTTTTTTCTTCTTTTTTTATAATTAATTCAGGAAATTTTTTTTCAAGAAGATTATTAGAGTTAGTTAAAATTACAGGTTTATTAGGATTTGGATTATCAGATTCTGGTGAAATTGTTTTATTTTGTTCAAAAATAGCAATTTTTTTTTTAATAGAATTATTTTTATCCTCCATCTTAAAAATTAAATAATTATTTTAGTATTATTAAAATATATAAAGATATAATTTATATAAATTAAATAATTAATTATATTCTCTCCGATAATTTGGAGTTGTACTTCTAAATTCAAATAATAATTTATTTTTTCTTTTTGAAGAATTTCCTCTTTTTAATTCAGAACTTTCATTAGAAAAATAATTATTAGTTTTATTTTCTTTTCTATAAGGATTTGAAATAAATAAATTTGTTGATAAATTTCTTTTATGATAAGAACTTAAATTACTATATTGTTGAAACATACTTAATTCCTCATTTATTTTTTTTTTATTAATTTTTTTTGTGATTTTATTATTTGATTTAAATAAAGAATTTTTTTTAATAGAATGATTAATTTCATCTTCAATTTTTTGTCTTTTTTCTGCTCTTTTTTCTCTATCATTATATAATCTTTTATAAGGATTTCTTTCTGAATATTTTAAAAATAATTTTTCATTTTTTGAATTTTTTGTCTGCATTTGAGGAGTAAAAGGACATAACATATTATTTAATTGTTCATTTTCAGTTAATTTTTCTAATTTATTCTTTTTATATTTTTCTGTATATTTCTTTTGTCTTGATAATAAATCTAATTGAGTTTTTTGAAATGAAGATAAATTTTCATATGCTTTTATTAATTCTTCTTTTTTTAATTCATTTTGATAAAATGATTCTTCTTTTAATCTTTTTACTTTTTCATACCATATAATTAAAGAAATAAATTTTTTTTTATTCTCATAATTATTTATCAAAGATAATAAATAACTGGAAATTAAATTTTGTTTATTTTGAAGATATTTTAAAATTATACAATTTGAAATTGAAGATTTATCTTCTCTTTTAATTGAATTAAAATAAAGTTCCAAAATTTTAAAAAATAAATTGTAAGTATCAATTTTTGGAGTTTCTTTTTTTTTATTTTTATTATTAGTGAATTGTTTCAAACATTTTTCAAAAATATCATAAGTTGAATCTGTTATTATTCCAATAAATTTTAAATATTTAATTAAATCTTTTGATTTTGAATTCATTTTTTAAAATTGAAAAATAATGTAAAGAAAAAAAAATAAAAAAATACAAAAAAAATGAAAAAATTTGGGTTTTTATCATTATCTCCAATTCCAAAAATAGATATTTTGACACCACCTTCATCTGAAAAAAAAATAAAATTAAAAAAAAGAAAATTACAAATTACAGAAAATTCTCCAAATAGTGAAAAAAATATAAATAAAACAAAAACAATAATTAATAGTGAAAATAATAATTCTCAATCAAAAACAAAAGATATTTCTCATCATTCTTTATCAAGAAATAATACTAATATTTATAATGGTTATATGGGATATTATTATAAACATCTTTTAAATCAAAATAATAAATATGATACTTTATTTTCTACTACTTATCATAATGAAAACTTTAATAAAAAAATAAATGATGGTTTAACAAAATTAATAAATGAAAAATCACCTTCTATTATTTTTGATTATATTTCAAAAACAAATAATAATAATAATGAAAAAAATAAAGAAAATATAATAAATTTAAAAGAAAATATTAAAATTAAAGAAAATATATTTCATAAAAGGTCAAATAGTAATTTTAATAATAGAAATTATTCGAATTTAGTAAAAGAAAAAAAAGAAACTCCAAAATTAGAAGAAATCAAAAAACTAAATCTAGAAACTTTAAACAAATATTATGAAAATTTATCTGATTCAAATAGTCAATATTATACAAATAGAAATAATTATAGAACAATTACAAATTTTAAAGAGTTTTCTAACAATGATTCACAACAAACAAATTATTATGGTTTGACTACAAGAGCAAGAAGAGTTTCAATGAAAAGTGTAATTGATAGAATAGAAAATATAGAAAAAAGAAATTCAAAAATAAATAATTATTATATCAAAAATCCAATAATTGATAATAAAACAATAGATAATCATAAAATAAATAATAAAAAAAGAAAAATTTATCCTGAAAAAAGAAGAGTTTCTCAATTTCAATTAATTCCAAAAATAAAGAAAATAACTCATAGGAATTTCATTCCAAGTAATAAAAAAAATAAAGATAATTTAAATAATAAACCAATAAATTTATTAGAAAATAATATTTTAGTTTCAAGAGAAGATCCATCAGAAACTTATAGATTACCAGAAAATTTATTAGAAGTAAGACAAAGATTAGGAAAAGAAATAAAATATTTAATAAATGAAAGTTTAAAATCAAATTTTAATATAACAAATGATCAAATATTATTTTCTTTGGAAAAAACTCAAAAATCAGAATATACAAAAGATATAATAGAAAAAATAAAAATAATAAATAATGTTTTAAAATCTTATCCAAAAGAAAAATTTGAATCTGATTTATTAAGACATAGAAAAGTTTTTGTTATTATAGATGGAACAGTAGTATTTAATGAAGAAATAATAAAAGGAAATTTTATAGATATTCCAACAAGAAGATATTTATCTTTTTTAGAAAATAAAAAAGAAAGATTAGTAGAATATTATAAATTTTTATCAAGATGTCAAAAAATATTTAGATCAATAATTCCTTTTAAAAATATATTTTTAGTTAATGGAATTAATATATTTGATTTAATTGAAATTCCAGAATCTGATAAAGCTATTTTTATTTCTACAAGTAATATTTTTAGAGGAATTCATTTATTTTGGGATGATGTTATTAATATTAAAAATGTTAAAAAAAAAGATTATAAATTATTAAAAATTCAAGAATGTAAAAGAGCAATTTATAATTTTACAAAATCAAAATTTGATAAAAAACAAAAAAGAAGTCATCGAAGATCGATTTGGACTTTAATTAAAAAACGTTATAATAAAAGTTTTAAAACATATATTAAAAAAAAAGAATATTTAGAAGATAGTTCTTTTACTTTTGGTTATACTGATGAAAAATATATAAATGGAGAAGAAAAATATTATTATTATTCAGAAGATGAAGAAAAAGTTCAATTTACTTATAAAAAGTTTAAAAAAAATCATCCTACTTTATTACAGCAATTAATATATTTTAATGAAATTGAAATGAAAAAAGAATTAAAAGATGTAAAAAAGAAAAACAAAAAAAAATTAGAAAATTATTTATCAAATAGAGTAAATGAAGAAACATTTGATGGATTAAATTATTTAATGTCAAATTATAATAATTTAAGAGGAAAAAGAGATAAAATAAAAATACATCAAAATATGAAATCAGTAATAAAAGAAATGCAAACAGATTTAAATAATGATATGAAAGGACTTTTTGCTAAATTTTTAAGAAGATTAAATATATTAAATAATAAAAATAATAAAGATATTGAAGTTGATGAAGATAGATTTTATGAAACAGAAAAAAAAATAGAAGAAAAATTAAAAAAATCAATAATACATAAAAATATAATAGAAATAAATGATATGGCTCATCATGCAATAAGAGAAATAAATAAATATTATCCAGATTTAATATCAATGAATATTCCTGCAGTATTAAAAGCATATCCAAAATTAAAAAGAAGAGTATTTTATGATATTTTTATTCAATATAAAAATTTATTAACTTTATGTGTTTGTGTAAATAAAGATTTAAAAAAAATAAAAAAAGGATTAGATTTTCC